>JAOBAT010103523.1:0-38723 GCA_026413305.1 Hydrozoanthus tunicans
CCCCCCCCCCCCCCCCCCCCCCCCCCCCCCCCCCCCCCCCCCCCCCCCCCCCCCCCCCCCCCCCCCCCCCCCGCGGCGCTCCGGGGGCATACTCCCTGGGAAATTTGGGTGTCGCAGCCGAAACCAACTTAAAACGTGGATATTATTCGAACTTTTGAACTTCAAAATCGTTTTTTTTTGGCCAAGTAACTTTTTTTCCGTTTTATTTGCTTGTTTTCATTTGCACTACGGAAACAGTAAATCAGAACAGAACTATATTTTCTACTCGAAAGTGTATTCAGTCATGTGCACGTAGATGATGTTGCTTTTTTTCAAATAGATGGTTAACAAAAAAAATGCCTCCGATGTCTATGCGTGTTTAGGGGGGGGGAGGATAAGGCGTGTCTTTTGGCTTAAAGATTTCTCCGCGATACGCATTTTTACAGCTTCTCTCTGTGCTATTTTGCCCTACTTTGATAATTTATAAATCTTTAACATCATCATGCATATCCATCATTTCGTCGTTGTTCTCGGTTTCAAAGTACTCACTGTTTGGGAGGCAAATCCAGTTTTGTGACGTCGGCACATAAGAACTCGATATTGCGATATTTGGACCCGTTAACTTCTTTGTTTTTATCTGTAAACTTTTGCATGAAATCTACAGCAGTCACGTGTCTTGCACAGCTTGCGAAGTCTCCTGTGTATCGTCTGAAAAGGAAATTCTTTCAATAAGAACGAGTGGAATATGTTGCAGACTTCACTTAACTGACCGCCTGGTTAACCGCCAGTCTGTCGAGCGGGAGACCTGGGTCCAACCTTCACTCAAGGTCTTAAAATAACCGAGCTTGAGGAGAAGAGTTACTTTTGCTCTAATATCTGCCAACGGTTAGACCTTCACTATCGCTGGATATAAAAGAACCCACAACACTTGTGAAAAACAGTGGGGTGATACCGGTATTGTGGCCTGTCAACTATATATTAACTGAGGGCAATTAACTCTGACAACATGAGTTGGGTATAGCGATTTATCTAAGACCCTCAGTACTAAAGTCAGTGTATTACTGTAACCCCTAATTGGGAGCACTTAGTTGTATACCTTTATATTTGTTACGTAAGCGACATTAATTACTCGTTAATACGGCTGTCGTTTCACAGAGAAACACTTGCGAATATACGAATATAAAATCGTAATCGAACTGACTTAAATTCAATAGCGTTGATTATACATTATATGTTGTGCTTTTCTTCAGTTTTTTGTTATTGAGCCAAAATGACATTTTTAGAACATTATCACAGTGAAAACGACTACAGCCTGTTACTGAACGTCGTTATTATGGCTGTTAGCTGTCGTAGTCGCATTCTTTACAATGGACCTCGGGTAAAGGGAGCGGCAGTGTGGACCACGACGGCAGTAAACAAAAGAGAATGGAGTAGCCACGAGCTGGAACGCACCGTGCTGGTCAACCTCATTTCCAGGAAAAAGACCAGGGAACGAGGTTGCGTGCTGGCCATGCACCATTCTCGTCCCCAGAATCAATCGCTTGTCTTAGCCGGCGAGGCCTTCGCACGAGAAATCGAAGTCTCGTGCGAAGGCCCCGCCGCCTTAGAGAAGCGATGGGCTCTGGGGATGAACGGCCATACACCCGCACGCGCCACTGTCTTTAAAACTACATGATACAAGACTCAATCCTGAGAATGATTAACGAGAAATTTTCTCAATGATCTTTTATCTTTGTAAAAAAGAAATTTCCGTCTGTTGTTCACAAGACGTAACTAGAACAAAACTGAGGGAAACAAGAAGCGAAATTCTTTTCGAGCCCAAGTGGCTCATAGGGCCGGCGCTTTTTCCGGTTTCTGTAGTGTTAAGCGGATGAGAGTCTTTGACCCCCCCTGGAAAGCACACTAAATTAGCCCCCAGCAGAACTGGTACTCACTTATACAGCTGAGTCGACTGGAACAAATTTGGTAAAGTGTCTTGTTCAAGGACACCAATCGACCGGGGCTCGAACTCGCGACCCTAGGATTACGAGTCGAACACGCTAACCGCTTGGCCACTGTGCCGCCGCGGCAAACAAGCAAGACATGGTCGAAAAGGGCAAACGTTAACCAGAAAGCTGCAAGCCATCGTCGTCCATGTTGTTATCCTTGTTGCACAAAAGCTCCCCAATACTAACCCTATTCCTGCACCAAGCTCTAAAACATTCTTCTGTTCCAGGCCCCCTCCAAATTTATTCAACAGGGACAAGACCTCGGGGTGTTCATCCTCTGTTAGTGATTGCGCCTTGGTATCAAGCATCATCTCTTCCAGGCTCTGGGAACACGAATGCTCCTTCCAGAAATCCTTCATCGCTTCTCGTGTGCTACTGTCCTCTTTAGGGCTAACGAGCGGCGTGATACCTTAAAAGGGTATCGAGAATTTATCTTTTAATCAATTATAATTATGACCGTAGTCTGAAATCCAATCACCACACTGTTACATCTGTTCTGTTATATAGGTCATTAACAAAGCCATTTCCTTTGCTTAGCAGATAGACTGCCCTTTTTACCTCAAGCATAAAATCATTGTTCATATTTTTCAATTGTGTACAGTTCCAACCCCCAATTTGGCAGTGTACCATCTCGGCGCGCCGTCTCGCATGGAGACCGGAATGGCTCTTATCATATGAAGCGTGGGAGTGGATCATTGTTAGAAACCTTAAGCACCCGACGTTCATGTTTCCACGGAGGCTACCCGGAAAGCAAATAATAGGAGTTGACGCGTACTTGCACACGTCATGCGGTCGTGGTGATCGTCACGGAGGAGAAAAGCGTCTTGGCGGCCTCCGTGACGATCATCATGACCGCATGACGTGTGCAAGTACGCATCAACTGTTATTTATTTCCGGTTGGCCTCCTTGGCACCACCGACGATGAATGAGGATTCGAACTCAGTCCTTTCATGCGCATGTATATGCAAATTAGCTGAGTTCAAAAGCGTTACTTTTGATTATTTGGCAAAACTTTCGAATGGTTCTGAAGAAAAGCTTCATCCACCACGGTCCAACCTTTTTATACAACATCACTCGGCAGGAAGCTTTGCAGCCGCTCTGACCTTGAGTTTAGAAGAAAAACTTGTTTTATTAGAATCTCTGCCTCTGCTTGTTCTTGATTTGAGTTTTTTGAGAATTTCGGCCTCGCAATCTTTTTTTGAGTGCAAAGTGTTAATAATGAAGAAAATTTATTAGCTCATTAAGCGATGTAGACTACTATTACTACTAATAACGATACTATTAGTAATAACTACAACAATGATAGTTATAAAAATATTAATAATAATAATAATGAACGATAATAATAATGATAATAATATTATAACTATGAATTATAATGAAACTATAACAGTAAGTTTTTATTTAATTGTTAAATGAGATTGAATTTATAGAACTGATTTTAAATACTTCTAGAAAGATTAACTTTAGGTGACAGAAATTTACGAGCTAAGTTGTTATACCAAATGGTAAACTTTTCCGAAGTCTAGGCGGCGAAGCTGCCGAAGAATGGACACAAAACACGTACACGCAATGTAGTTATCAGTAGCCGCCCTTGTATCTGGAGTATTAGTGATGTAGGTATTTAATACATGTACATGTATGTCTTACAGCAAATTACTTCCACAAAACACAGTCTCTTGATTTAAGTTCTCTACAGTTATTCCTGCAGCCTTAGCGTCTTCCTAAAGTTAGCGACTTTTTATCCCAAACTTGCTGCTTTCAAAATAGTGTCCATTTCATTATTGTAAGTACGTGCAAGAAACAACATCACGTGATCTCCTGAGTAGCAACAACTGACAAGACGTTGAAAAAAAGCAAAGAACGGCAATTTTTGAGTGCTGCATTTTACAAGAGTTTTTAAAAACACATCCGATAATATATTGCCTTATTGGTATTGATACGGGCCTGGCTTTTTGTCAGTTTTAAGGCCACTGATGCAGATCGATATCTGTCAAATGTTAAATTATGAATAAGTTGTAAACACC
This sequence comes from Hydrozoanthus tunicans, assembly GCA_026413305.1. Taxonomy (NCBI): domain Eukaryota; kingdom Metazoa; phylum Cnidaria; class Anthozoa; order Zoantharia; family Hydrozoanthidae; genus Hydrozoanthus; species Hydrozoanthus tunicans. Next base: position 3,995 of record JAOBAT010103523.1, read on the forward strand.
AAATTTATAGCTTCGGATTTATGAGATTTATATTTCATATACATACAACGAAAGTTTAATTTCGACTCGTTAAAATCAGTTAACTACTTCAAGGAGAAAACAAATGCGACGAAACTTACTTGGATTTCTATTCGTCATTGTAAAACGATGTTTTTTTCTGCCTTTCAATGTAAACCGATCGGCTCTTTCAAGTGCTTGACGAACTATCAGCTGGCAACAAATCTTTGGAAACTCGGAACTAAGAAGGAATTGCAGAGTTGTTTCTGTGAAATCTTCGAGGCAGAGCAAAACCTTTTTCAGTAAAGTGGAAAGAGTTTTTACGAGAATCACAACCATTAAGCGTACGTGTATGAATATTGTTTACAAGAAGAAACCGGAAACACGCACGAATTGCTCTCAGTGGGCCACGTGTTAGGACTTTGGTCTTCTACCACAAGATAATGTAATCGTAAACAGGTGACCCAACAGCAAGTCGGATCAGCTGATGTGTAAGTGGACTCAGGCTCTTCTCAGGCTTGGTTGGGGGTGCATGGAATACTTTAACAACGAAAATTTCCTGCACTCATCAGTGCATTCTACCCGTAATTTTCAGACAAACTGGATGACACTAAGTATGCCACAGGTAACCCACGCTCCTTAACGACAAACGAATTTTTATAAGCAAAATGTATGGGAAATTTGAATTTTGTATATTATTGCTCCTAAAATGTAACAAAATCATTCATTCTACATTCTGTTATCTAGTAGTCATAAATTCTTTCATTTATATAGCTTTTGGGGCGAATTAAAGCACCTTCTGAGGTGCAAAATGAAAAAGTAAATCTCAACGGAGATAAATCATACCAGATTCAAATTTCCCATATATTTGCTTATCAAAATACGGTTGGTGTTCAAATATCGTGACGGGAGCGTAAGCTACTTGTGAGTATATCTGAGAAATTATCAATAGAACCTAAATGATTTACAAACTAACAACACCAAGCCTGTAGAAAGGAGGGAATTGTTGACTTCCAGGAATCTGTCACTGTATTGGAAAATGACTCGAGTTGTAAAACTATTAAAATGGATTCCAGACCACATTAGGCTACCAAATCTTGTGATATATTAGGTAACAATTAAATCAAGTAAGTTTTAAAATTTCCGGAAGCGGTTTAATGTTCGGAAGTAAATTTTTTTGGACGATTGCCGGAAATTTTGGAAGTTCTGTGTAATGATAAAACTATATCAGAATATGTATATATATTGATACTGATGAAATTATAGAAAACAAAAAGATAACGTTTAAATTAATGACACTAGTTAACTCAAAAACAGACACACGGCAGGGTTGTAAAAGTTTTCTGGATGGAAACAAAAGCGGTACGGTTTCTTGACTATACTGTTCTAAAATTACTGAGACATAACAATCCTTTCACAAAACGTCAAAATGAGCGCACGAGCGGATGATTTCATTCATCAGCCGTCTTTCAGACAATTCTACATGGGCGCTGGAACCGGGCACTGCCCTCCCCCTCAATAATTTGGTTGGGGGGGCCGGGGGGGTGGGCAGGCCAGTGGACAAACAGTAGTAGTTTCAGATATCATAACAAACTGTTAAAATTTCCACTGCGCCCTCCCCCCGATAATTTTTTGCTTCCGCCGCAGATGTCTAGTCCTGACTACATTAAAGTTTTTTTAACAACTAGTATAGGGACAAAACACAAACAAAGACAAGTTTGTTTTCGAGGGAGGAGCTGGAATCTATCTTCGGCCGTGCCTCAGCTCAGATAATCTTACTGAGCTACTCTGCATACCTAGGACTGGCTTTTGAGACTTAACTGATTCATGAGGCACAATACGCTCTGTATTAGTCACGATACAAATTCAAAAACACGTTCAAACATATGTGCGCGTGTGGAGGACTATACTATAGGGGGGGGGGGGGGTCAAGAAAAAGCACGGTCGTTCTAATTCTTAACATTTAGATCAGCAGAACTTGATGAAATACGCTCAGTTTGTTTTTGAAAACCGCATTAATTCAGTTGAATGCAATTTTCTAAAGTATAAAGAATAAAATGCCAAAAATTTTGAAGTGCCGGTCGCTGAAAAACAAATTCTAGTGCCCAGTCCATCAAGCCAAAAGAAGTTGAAGGGAATTGGTAACCAAAAGATTTTATCATGGCGGGTTCGAGACAAAAGTTGTGTGTTCGTTCTTGATATAATTATTAGTTTGTACAGTACCCAATGCCAGCAGAATGCTTCCTTCTGTTGGTGTTGTACTGACCGGGAGCTCTTCTTGTAATTTGCTGCCGGTTTTACGAACTGCAGGCTTTGAAATTGGCGCGCTTTGGGGACCATCCAAACAACAAGCCAAAGAGCTTGCTCAAGAACTGAATGTTGCATTTCATACATCGAAAATTGACGAGCTTCTCCTCCGTGAAGATGTCGATCTTGTTTGTATTCTTTGCCCGCCCTATTTACGAGCAGAGGTTGCGGTAAAAGCGTTGTCAATTGGAAAGCATGTGTTATGTGAAGCGCCTGCTGGGATTTGCCGAGATGAAGCAGAACGAATGGTGGCGGCCGCACAATACTACCCCAAACTTCTCTCCTTGATGAAGCACGAGTTGCGACACTTACCAGCCTATATCAAAATGGAGCAACTCATTTCTGATGGCTTCTGTGGAGAATTGAGAATATGTGAATGCAAGGTTGAGCTGGGTACAATGTTGGGGGAGCAATATGATTGGCTGTGCGATCATAACATGGGGGGTGGAGTTTTGACAAACTACGGCTGTCATGTAATTGATTTAATGTCATTCCTAACAAACCAAAGAGCGTTGGAAGTTCATGGAACACTGAAGACGTTTGTGACTGAAACTGCAAGTATTCCACAGTTTCGGCACATTACTGCTGATGATTTTTGCGCTTTTCAGATGAAACATGGGAATGACATATTTTGCACTGCAACACTGAACACCCACATTCCAGGGAACTACTCTCAGGTTGTCACAGTAGTGGGCTCCAAAGCTAGACTAACTGTCAGAAATGATCGCTTGTTTGCAGCAAAGAGTGGTTTTGATGAAGATGAGATAATTCTCCATGATTACCGAAAAGACTCTCTGCGAATGAAGGCTCGAAATAAAGATTCAACTGACATGTGCCTGACAGGAACAAAAGCATGGGTTGGTGCCATCAAGAGAGCATTTGAGGAATCAGCTGATAAAGAAGACAGGCGAAGTGCAGATCTGCAAGCAATACAAAGTGCAGCTTCATTTGATGATGGTGCGACAACTTCTAAAATCTGTCTATTAAAATTATTCAAATTATTCTTAAATTATTCTGTCTACAGTATAACCCCTTAAATTTGAACCCCAATGGGAAACAAAAAACAGTTTCAATTAATTAGCAGGGGTTCAAATTATTCAGTTTGAAATAATGGGGTTCAACTGTAGTTTTTTTTGTTGTTTTACTAGTTCTTTGAAGGTTGGAGTTTTTAACCATAATATAGACTGAAAATTTACATTAATCTCAAGTTGAAGGTGAAAACTAAGAAATTCTAATATTGTTTACACAAGGAATCCATCTATGGTGGATTTTAGAGTTTTAATTATTGGACAGGGGAGAGGGGTAGGGATAGATGGGACATTGACGTAACATTCAAGAAACACTGACCTGGCTTCAGGGGAGGGGAGGTGGGACATTGATGTTACATTTCAGATATAATGACTTCTCTGACTAGACAATAAGGTACCTTTCTATTACTTATAAAATGTTATACAGTACTAGTGGACAGGGGGAGGGGGAGGGGAGGTGGGACATTGATGTAACATTCTAGCAGCACTGACCAGGCTGACTGGACAATAAGTTACCTTTTTGTTACCTATAAAATTAATGTTATACTAGTGTACACGAAGGAGGGGTAGATTTTTTTTAAAATTTATAACCAGGAGGGGTAAATTTTTTAAATTTATAACCAGGCTGACTGGAGGTTAAGTCATCTTGCCTTTACTTTTGCTTAACATGAAGACAAACTTAAGATTTCTTTTGTTACTTTTTCATTTTTGATCTAAAGGGCTGTATGTTCGAACTGTTATTGATGCTATAATGGAGTCCAGCAAGCAAGGGAAATGGATGAAAGTTGGTTACCTGGTTAAACAGTCTGAACCGCAGGTGAACCATAATGCTACTCTGTAACTGGCTCTTAATTGTATATGTTGAACCTTGCTGATGTCATTGTTTAAGTTTGGTTCATTTAATTTATCAATTAGGTTTTAACTTGAAGATGTATTGTCAGTGGTACTGTAAATCAGTTTTGAACTCAAGTCAATACACTAAATTTACTAAAAGAAACTAGATATAACATTACAATGATAAAGGGTATAGTTTTATAATGATTCAATGTTTTGTTTGTTCAACAAATAATTGTAAGATCTTGCCAAATTTTGTCTTAAAGGTGGTTGTCCTTCAAACACAAGATGCCATCAGTTTTGACTAGTTCTGGTCCAATAAGCAATGAACGACAGCATTTATTTATTAAATTAGCCAGTATTAAGCATCAACTGACAAAAAAAAAAACAATAAAAAAAAGTAAAGAGGTGTTTGTGATTTGATTGTTTAACAGGATATCCATATGCGAGATGAAAAGGAGCAGCGAACAGATCAAAAGCCAGAGCTTGAGCGAAGAACAATGACAGTACAGAAGCGAAACTCACCAGTTATTTTCCAGCGTCGCACACACAAATCTGTTAGTTGAGTTTAATCCATTTTTAATGATTTTGTTTTTAAGGTCTAGGAAAACTTGTATTGTGTGTGTTTGGCTTTAATATTTTCAGCTTTTTTTGTTGCCAGACATAAGCTGGTTAATGCTAGTCCAGTATATTGATTTTAAAGACAAATTATGAGTTATTTGATGCAAGTTCAGAGCTGTTCAGAGCAGATTGCGATTTAATGTTTAAATTGAAAAAAATTATAAGTGATTTGACTTACAAATTTGCTATTTTAAAATTGATTAAATCTAATGTTGTTTTTAGAAGTTTTCATGGAACAAGTTTTTAATGAATATTTCTTATTGATACTGTACTTAAGATTTTCCAAAGCTGCGGGTTAATAGTTAGATATTGGTTATTTTTATTTGTTTTTCCTATTTTAAAATTGATTAACTCTGGTGTAGTTTTTAGAACAAGTTTTTGAAACTTTGAAAAGGATCAACTGTAGATGAATTTTTCTTAGTACTCATGGTTTTCCAAAGCTACGGGTTGTTTATAAGATTTTGGCCATTTTTTTTTTGCTTTTCCTTATAGCTGATGTGTTTGCTATTGTTGTTGCAGGAAATTTAGATGCATGCTATAGACAAACTTTTTATATCTAAGCCTTAAATCAAGGTTCAAATTAAGCTTTTACTGTGATTTCTCTTCTTGACCATCATGTTCTTAGGCTATGTTTACACCTGTTTCCTGAGAACTGGCACAACATGATTTTGTATTCATAGAGAATTAACAAACTTACTTCATTGTTACTCCATTTTGACTAACAATTGGCAAGAAGTCGTTGGTGTACTGACACAAAGGAGTGACATGCAGGCTTAGTTCTAGCATAAAAAACAGTGTTCATACAATCAGGGCTCAAAGTTTACAGCCAGCCATGCGACTTGTACCTTGATTGTGCGTCTGAAAAATCATGAACAATTATTGCACTCGTGCACATAAAAAGCTGAAGCTCAGTGGGACTGACATAGAGCTCCTCCTTCCTTACTTTACTCTCCTTATTTACTGACTTGCAACAAAACACTTGTGTTACAAGTGAAAAAATGCAGATTTAACATAAAAGGTCCCAAACCAAAGATGCACCACAGTTTAAAACTACTACATTCAGTAAGAGTCTGAAACAAGCAAACACAGGATTAAAACAATGTTAAGGACACCTACTCACTGATGAACAACTTTTTATAAAGGTCTGAAACTTCTTTGATTTTTTTTTGCTCTCAGAATCTTAAGATGTGCTCTAAAAACTTGGCAGTGTGCCTAAAACTTTAGTCCTTGTATCACCTGTGCACCCAAAACCAAAATTAAACTTTGAGCCTTGAGAATATTGAACTAAGTATCCACTTAAGTGCCGAGTACAAAGGCATTGATAATTGAAAAACTGTTGTGTTTACATTGGTACCAAGAGAAAATTGTATTCCTGAACATCCATTAACTGGGCACCAAGTGTGAAAAAACCTTAGTGTAAGTTTCTCTTTCATGGACAAGCAAAGGCTTTTAAAATATTATCCTTGTGCAGACCTATTTGTGATAAAATTGAGATGCAGCATTGGTGTTTCTCTTGAAACAGTTTGTTATAATTTAAGTTAAATATACTGTAGAAAAATTAGAATACTGTTGTCCCTCTGTCAGAGTTAAGTATCGTAAAATTTGTTGAGCTTCAGAACAGATCACTTGGGCTCAAACACACCACCTATAGGTTGCCTATGCTACTAAAAAAAAATACTGGCTACTGGATTTTTGGAAATTGTAGCCAACATGCTACTACAAGATTGTGGGGAAACTTTAAGACATGGGTGGGAATAACAAAAATATCATTTGGGGGGGGGGGGGGCTGGCCCCATCAGTGAAATTATTGGGGAATCAGTGCCCCCCCGGCCAGTTCCTCCAATTCTGCCGCCTATTTAAGATAAAGTACAGAGTACTTGTTGAAGATTTCTATGGTTGCTAAACTTGCGTGCAAGCTACTAATTTTTTGCCTCAGGTAGCAGGCTGGCAGCTTCAAGAAAAAGTTAATTTCGACCCCTGATCAATGTGCATTGCTGTTTTAGCCCCTCCAACCTTAGAATGTTTTTTTGCAATTTTCACTAAGAACGTTTTTCCTAAATCAGATGTTTACCTTTAAGGTTTCCTGTAATTGTAAAGTCGATGAGGAGCATTTAAAACACCCTTTCCACATACAGGCACAGTTTTTTTTTGTAAAGAGCAGTATCAAGTCTAGCAAAATGCTATTAAAACATAATAGTTCACTGCATTATTTTGTCCAGTTCTGTCTTTAGTTTTAGATAGTTATAAGGAATTTTGATTTTAAAAATTAGTTGCATTTTTTAGTGGTCATGATTCTGATGGAGTTGCCATGTGGGGCATTTAGGGGGAACTTTGGGGTGAAAAGAGTAGGGATATCCATTGGAAAAAAAAACCAAGGCAAGAAATTTTCCACCCTAAAAAACCCAATAGGTAGGTAGAACCATCGAATTTTTTTATGGGTTAAAAATGGTTGTCAAAGGAAAACCTGCACTAGCCAGTTATTTCTTAGGGTTTAAAATTGTGAAGCTCTATCTTGACTGCGTACACTCCTGCCTGGTTTTGGCAAACGTGTCGGCGGTAATGAATAAGAAGATAAAAATCAAAAGTCCTATGGCGAACGCCCGCGCGTCTTTATCTGCTGCATATAGATGTAGTTATTCCGTTAGGCACAAGATACACCTGTATCTTACGTACCCAGGCACGTAGCCAGCATTTTTTGCGGGTGAGTGCACAGCAAATTTTAACGGACCATGTGTCGGCAGTCCTTAAAATAACTATATACGTTTGGTATGCGCTGTTCTCGTGAAAATAGACAAAATGGTTTTAGATTACATTCATATTTATTTATGTGTCCATTTCCTTAATAGTAATCTGTACTGGAACCGCGGGAACATATTTTGGGGCACTATTGAAGCTCGCTTAGGCGCGAGCTCTCAAGGGGGATCCGGGGACATGCACCCTCGGAGAATTTTTATATTTTGAACTTCTTAGATTGTCGGAGATGCGTATATTTTTACCAGTCTAAACAGAACTTTATTAATTTTTTCATCGTTAATTTCTGTTAGTTCTCTTGATTAGGTGAAAGCCCACCCAGGTCTATGGCGCCGCGATCCCTGACACTACACGCATTTCAAAAAGCCTGGTTGGCTTTAGCTATACAATGTGACAAAACGGCTTTAAAGATAGACCAAGTTTTTCTTTAACGATTGAAAAAACAGCATGATTGCCGTTTTCATTCCTTAGATCGATAAAAACGTATTTAAAACTTCGCCGTTTTTTTGACAACTGGTTGCAAAAAAATGTGTTTACTTAGTTTGCCGATATATAGCACATTATAAAAGTTCGTTGTTTCACTAAAAGAGGGATGGGGGGAGGGGGGGAAGGGAAGGGGGAACTGAGGTGACCTGCTCCTTCCCCTAATCCGCGCCTGTTAGTAGGAGCATAAAACAAAGTTCCAGCAGTTTTCACTAGCTGATCACTAGCTGTCATTCGGTGAGTCAGTTGTCTTAAAAGAGCGTGTCATACTAGATCTAGTCTCCTCGGAAGCTTTCCTGATGCTCGGTCTAGGTCACATATCAAATGTACCTGGAGATGAGCCAAGGAAGAATGCCCCATGGTGCCTCTAGCATGCGTGTAGAGGCGCCGCTACTATTTCTATGCCTCAAAATTCCCTGTGGAAAAAAGGGCCGCAACAAAACTCCTTTTAGGCGCCTCAGTGCACTTTTTCTTTTTTTCCTTCCTTCTTTTAATTTTTTTCTTGCTTTTTTTGCCGTATTTATAGTCATTTCTCAGCGGAACTTTTCGGACAGTGGGGGGGGGGTGCACGTGCACCCCCCTGCCAACGCGCACCTGCGTTGGTTGTGTTGAGTATACAGTAGTTCGATGTACAGCGTTTACATGTGTTTCTTATGTTTTATGCAACAACTATGTATTATATATCATGTTCAGCGCAACATTTGTATTTGACCGGGTGCGTGTTGAGGAAGCCTGGGTGTGACCAAGGCCATCTCGTCCCCAGACCCCATCGCTTTAGAAGTGGTGGGCTCTGGGGACGAGAATGCTAAGATGGCGGCCAAAAAAGACCAGAAATTCACTTGCGAGGGAATTGTGTTACTGGGGTTGGTTGTAAGGGTATTTTTGATGTACAGCCCTTCCAATGGATGGTTCAAAGATTCTATTGAATTCTCTACACCGCTAACATCATGGAAACGACGTAAGTCGAGTACTTTGTTCAAACATATTGATTCACATCACATTGATCAAGATGAATTTATAAAAGTTTGATAAGAATTCCGTAAGGCTGGATAATAAAAGATGGTTTGAGTTAGTCTGAATCCCAAGAAATTGTGGTCTATATTCGTAGAGGGATTGTCAGATAGCCAATAGTTTAATATACGCCTGTCCTGCGCTGTGCTTGTTCTTTTCAATTCCAGACAATTTATCAGTATCTAAAATCTCCTTACATATTCTTGTAATTCTTATTTTGGCACTGCAATGTAACTCCCAGGTGCAAATATAAGAGAGATCTTTATACCTTACATATATTGATTTTGCATTTCATTTGATAATGAAAAATTATGCGACGATTACTGGAAATGAGAAGAATGGGTTCTGAAAGTTTTATTATCTTAGTATTCAATGAAAAGTTCATGTTTGACTTGATGAACTTTCATTTATATTATATCACAGTACAAGAAGGACTTTCCTTACTGGCACACGGTGTAGCACCATACAGTGGGGACGCAGTGCATGAGGTAGTGCATACAGTACTGTTGGTCATAAGGGAGTTCAAGATTTAAGGACAGCAACATCGATGATGGCAGCCTACAAAAAACACATTACTTGCTTGCCCTTTTTGACTGCATATGGCTAATTTGCTTTCCTTTTTGTCCAAGTTATGCTTTGTGAATAGAAAAGGATAAAAGTGATTGTTTTAGAGGTAAAAGAAAGTTGACATAATTTTCTGTAGGTCATTATTGTACTCACAAAAATTTCAAAACTGAGCATTTTCACATTGAAATTTTCAAGATGACAACATGCAGGTGGCGTGCAGGGTGCATTTCAACATGCAGCTATTGTATTCACTATTGTTTTCTGCCGTTGTTGTTGGTGTTTGCGAACACATATCTTAAACTCCCTAACATTAGAGCAGGGGATGGTGGGCAGAAAGGGAAGACAGTTAGAGGGCCTGGGGCTAACCTCCTAGTATGTGGTCAAACCTGGATAACTGAAGGGTCTAGTGCAAAAACGACATAAGTGACTTTTGATGAAGTTCTTATTCTCCCTACATTATCCCTGTTATCTCTTGATAACCAGTGGGAGAATTTAATGTTTCATACAAAGTCAGTTTACGCCATTTTTGCACTAGGCCCTTCAACTGTTCAAACATTCCAGTTGACTCAGCAGTACAAATGAACCAGCTTAAATCTGTGATAGATTACAGTAAAAACCCACGTATAAGAACCTAAAATTTAAGAACCTGTTAGGCTAAAATTTTCAAATTAACCCCCATTAACATAAGAATCAATTTAGCCAAAAAAATTCAACAGGTTCAATGAAATTCAATCAAAGACCAGGAAAAATATTTTAATGAAAAGAACTACACAGAAGCTGTATAAATATTTGTAAATTTCAGAAAAAAAACCTTTTAGATTTTTACAAGAATGGATCCCTTGTCATTTGCATTGTACTATAAAGTTATAACCATAATATGGAATGTGATGGATAGTAAGTATGTAATCTGATTCATCAACAGTGTCGATGTCCAGCATTTGCATGGTATGGTATTGCTGTTTTTTTTTCTAAAAAAATAAGAACCTATTTAAGAACCTAAGTAGGCTAAATTTCCATTAAGTACCATTTTCATAAGAACCTGTTTAGCCTAACTTGCCAAAAACTAGGTTCTTATACACGGGTTTTTACTGTAGTGCCCTGTCAAAATCTTTTATGGCAAGGGCAGCCGAAGTGAAAAATTATTTGGGGAGGGGGGCCACAATGGAAATTATAAAGATCATTATAAAATCTGAAATTCCTATTCAAGAAATTATTTTTTTAGCTGATGAATTATTAGGGTGGCCAAATTATGTTGAGGGGGGGGGGGGGTTCTGCCACCCATGTATGGTTCTTGAGATATTAACATTAAATTTTAATGTCTTCAACTGATCCCTAGTGGTTCTGTCAATTTTTTTTTTTAAAAATCTGCTACATTAACTATTGGACAAATTTGAGTCATACTTGGACTGATCCTCTATGTACCTCAAGACACATGTAACGACAGCCCAACTTTCGCAAATACATCCAAAGATTATGGATTGGCAGCAGCTTAATTTAGAACCACTAGTGATGCCACAAGTTGAAGCTATTAAATGTTAATATCTCAAGATTTTGACAAAACTCTTTTACAGCTATTCCTCATTTAGGAAAGTCTATCCACTGAAGTACTAAAATTTTCACTTCATAGGCACTTTAACACTAATTCTTTGGGCCACTTGACTTAAGAAGAGGGCTTAGGTAATTAGCTTGAGTTACATATGTCCATCACTGGCAGCTGCAAAAGTTACAGACTGTAATTAAAATCTGTAAAATTATTATTATCAGGTTGTATTGCAAAACATATTGCTCAGCTATTAATTGTTTCAAATACAAAAAATTCCTCTGGGCCAAATCCCAACCAAACCCTGAACCCACATGTCTGGCACCTTGAGAATTTCAAGTATTTCTAAGGACAATAAAAAAAAACTTGTATATCTATAGAAAGGGATTTTTAAGTAGCTTTTTAATGCATTACTAGTTATTGTCATAATACTTTGCTTATTATGTTTAAAATGAAAGGCTGAATTAAGTATTTAAAAAAATATATTCATAGAAGGATTGTCAGAGAGCCAATAATTTAATAATTATTACTCCTATCCTGTGCTGTGGTTATATTTCTTTTCAACTCCAGACAATTTATCAATATCTAAAATTTCCTTACATATATTTTTTGTAATTAGAGATTGAAAAACTAAAGCCTTCCTCTTATTTTTGCACTGCAGTGTAACGCCTGGGTGCAACTATAAGAGAGATCTTTATACCATTAATTACATCTATGTATATTGATTTTGCAATTCGTTTGATAATGAGAAATTGATGCTATGGTCATCTTCAGTAAGATGACCATAGTGGCGAAAAGGCTTTAAAATATCTTTTAAAAAATGCTTTCAGCCTTTCATTCTGCTTGTTATTCTGGACACAACTTCTAATTTTAGCTCATCAATGACTTTGAACTCAACACTTTTTTTAAAGACTCCACTTATGCTGCTGATGTTCCGTGGATTGAATCAGATTTCATCTCAGCTGGCTCCCCTTGTGTTCATAGTAAGTACTCACTTAATAAAAAATGGAGAAATGATAATTTTATTTTGTTACCAGTACCAATTGGTTTAACTATTGGTTGGGGACATGCTTCCTTTAATTTTTAAAACTGGTTTCTCTAAAATGCACTGTTCTGTGTTCCTTGAGCTGGGAGTCAGGATGGCTAAGCAGTTAGCGCTCGTGCCTCCCACCATGTGGGCTGAGAATTGTCGATCTCAATCTGACTCCGAGGGTTTTTCTCCGGGCTCTCCGGTTTTCCTCCCGAACAAAATCGACACTCAGCTAATTCTACCTGGCTGTGGAGCTGTGCTCCGAGGTCATGCATAGGCCATATAGCAGCAGCAATATGCGCCTTAACATGCTTTCGGTCTGACCTTGTTGAGCTGCGTCCTTCACAATTCAGCCCATGACTGCAAGTAAGGGCAATTAGCTCGCTAGATATTATTATTTAATTGATTAGCCGGGAATGTCTTTTGAGGAACTAAAAATGCTAACAAAAAAAGAAATATTTGACCCGTTTGGCAATTATAGTCATCAGTTTGCAGTTTTTTGCTTTTAAGTTGATTTCAATGTGGACTTTAATCAGAAAGAGAATGCTCTCGCACCATCATGTTGGAGTCTGTATCATCACAATCAATAATTTCCACACTCAAAAATATGTTTTCAAATGTTTTTGCGTGTGAATTACCACGAAACACTGGATTTCAAACAACCACTTGTTACCTCCGACATCTGGCCTGAAATGAAACTCCTGAATATTTGTTTACAAAAGGTTTATGTATGTTTACCAGTCAAGACAAATTTTTATGTTGGAGGGTTTTAGTCATTATTGTTAATAATGACAGAGTCAATTGTTGTTTGATTGCAGGTGCATGTGTTGTCATGCCTTGTACTAAGATGTGTGAGAACAAAACTTTTTCTTCAATATGCAAAAGATTTTATATTTCAAATTTTTGCCTGCTAGCAGGTGAAACATTAGTTTGAAATACATCATTAAAAATTATTTGATTATTTGTGTTAGAAAAATGTTTCTTGTAAACATTTTGTTTGGTGGAAATGCCTATAGATAGCTGACTGATTTCTTTTTTGATATCAAATAAACAGGTGTGTTAACTTTCTAAACATCTTTGGTTACCAAATTGTTTTTGTATTAGTTGGTTTCCAAGCACCTATTTGTTAGCTGCACAGTCGTATGTTTGAATCCCAGTCAGAACACTGCATTGTGCCCTTAAGTATGACACTTTACCTGATTTTCTTCCACTCAACTCAAGCTGTCAACTAATTCTAAAAGAGTACCTGTCGGGGCCGGGGGAAATCAAAGACTCATAGACTGTTTAGCTCTACTGAAACCAGAGATAAGCTGTGGCTGAATGAGCCACTTAGGCTCAAGAAAGGATTTGGAAGCATTAATTTAGGAGGCGTGGACAAATCAAAAAATTATTTTTAACAACCGATGGATGCTAAGATCCGACCTCTCCCCCCTGCCTCCTTAACGTCCACTCCATACATTTGTTGTAAAGTCAAATATAAATGAATAAATTATATGTAGATTTACCCAGCTTTGGTGTCCAAGTGTTAGTCCATGCACAAACATCAACACTGATTTAAAGATGTGTGTTTAAGATACTTCCAAAATGTCTTGTACGAGTTATGTTATAGGCTAAGTTTTGTTTTGACAGAAGAAATTTTTTTAAAAAAATGAACAAGGTGAATGAGGCATACCAGCTTTTGACAATGGCTTCAGTGAGGTGCCAAAACTTTGTTCAATCATAGTTAAATGTATCAAAAAATATTGGCATAATTTAGGGTGAGTATTTTTGTTATTTTTAAATTATTAAAATGTAACTGTTAAAAAAATTTGATCTTAACGTCCATGCCTAGACCCCCTCCCCCCCCTTAATGTCCATTGGACATTAAAAAGATTTTTTTGATTTGTCGACGCCCCCTTAATTCTTGTATTCTGTTAAACTCATTGAACTCAATCTTGTTTTTGGCCTACAGATTGTTGACATTGTAGCTGGGATTATGCTATACAGACTCGCACATCGACATTCTGTGTTCTTGGTAAGTTAGTGAGTGTCAGGTCAGCATTATTTTTGCAATTATCAATTTGATTGGTTGCTTTATGTACCAGATAGGAATAAAATGACAACTGCAATAAGTTGTAGAAACAGTGCATAGCAATCAGTACTTTCAGTCCCAGTCAGTTTATTAAAATTCTAACTTCTTCTTTACTATGACATACAGTATTATAAGTTTTTAAATCTTTTTTAACTACATGAGTATATGGAAATTAATAAATTATTAATTAAAACAACATGTGAGTGTTGTTTAGGAGAATGTACTAGACCTGTACATGTCATTTGTTTTGTTCAGGGCAGATACTGAGTGTTATCCCTTTATTTTCAACTAAATATGTTTGACTGAACATTATGGACATGTTTTGTTGAAGTCACATTCTTCTGCGGGAAAAGTAATAGACTTTACCCGTATTAATGCTCTGCTAACACCCTGTGTTGATTGTAAACACTTGAAGTAAGCACTCTCAAATTCATGGGAAACAACATAAAAGTGTTTTTCTTTTTTTTTTCAGCTCTCAGAGCAAAAAAAGCAGTTGAAGTTGTATGCAGATAATGTTGATCCAATTTTGATCAACCCTGATACTGTTGATAGAATACCAAGTCTTGTGTTGGCAGTGTAAGTGGCTCTTATAATAATATAACAACTTTTTATGCAGAAAATTTTAGTAGTTTGTGAAAAATAGATTATTTTTAAACTGAAGATAGTGAAATGTGAAAACATGTGAAAAAGAAAACTTCATACATCAGTCGGTCCAACAAGCCTTGCTTTTATCCCTGCCCCCCTTCCTTTTACTTTTATCCCTGCCCCTCTTCCCCTTGCTTTTATCCCTGCTCCCCTTCCTTTTGCTTTTTTATCCCAGCCCCCCTTCCTTTTGCTTTTGTCTCTGCTCCCCTTCCCTTTTATCCCTGCTCCCCTTCCCTTTGCTTTTATTCCTGCCCCCCTTTTCTTTGGGTTTATCCCTGCTCCTGTTCCCTTTGCTTTTATCCCTGCTCATGTTCCCTTTGCTTTTATCCCTGCCCCCTTTTCTTTGGGTTTATCCCTGCTCATGTTCCCTTTGCTTTTATCCCTGCTCCCCTTCCCTTTGCTTTTATCCCAGCCCCCTTCCCTTTGCTTTTATCCCTGCTCCCCTTCCCTTTGCTTTTATCCCTGCCCCCCATTTTCTTTGGGTTTATCCCTGCTCCTGTTCCCTTTGCTTTTATCCCTGCTCCCCTTCCCTTTGCTTTTATCCCTGCCCCCTTCCTTTTGCTTTTATCCCTGCCCCTCTTCCCCTTGCTTTTATCCCTGCTCCTCCTTCCTTTTGCGTTTGTCCTTGCTCCCCTTCCCTTTGCTTTTATTCTTGCTCCCCTTCCCTTTGCTTTTATCCCTGCTCCCTTTTCTTTGGGTTTATCCCTGCTCCTGTTCCTTTTGCTTTTATCCCTGCTCCCCTTCCCTTTGCTTTTGTCCCTGCTCCTGTTCCTTTTGCTTTTATCCCTGCTCCCCTTCCCTTTTATCTCTACCCCCTTCCCTTTGATTTTATCCCTGTTCCTGTTCCCTTTGCTTTTGTCCCTGCCCCCCTTTGCTTTCATTCCTGCTCCCCTTCCCTTTGCTTTTATCCCTACTCCCTTCCCTTTGATTTTATCCCTGCTCCTGTTCCCTTTGCTTTAATCCCTGCTCCCCTTCCCTTTGCTTTTATCCCTACCCCCTTCCCTTTGCTCTTATCCCTACCCCCTTCCCTTTGATTTTATCCTTGCTCATGTTCCCTTTACTTTAATCCCTGCTCCCCTTCCCTTTGCTTTTATCCCTGCTCCCCTTCCCTTTGCTTTTATCCCTACTCCCTTCGCTTTGCTTTGATCCCTGCTCCCGTTCCCTTTGCTTTTGTCCCTGCTCCAATTCCCTTTGCTTTTATCCCAGCCCTCCTTCTCTTTGCTTTTCTCCCTGCTCCCCTTTGCTTTTATCCCTGCTCCTGTTCCCTTTTCTTTTGTCCCTTCTCCCCTTCCCTTTTTTCCCTGCTCCCCTCATCTTTGCTTTTATCCCTGCTCCTGTTCCCTTTGCTTTTATCTCTGCTCCTGTTCCCTTTGCTTTTATCCCTGCTCCCCTTCCCTTTGTTTCTATCCCTGCTTCTGTTCCCTTTGCTTTTATCCCAGCAACCCCTTCCCTTTGCTTTTATCCCTGCTCCCTTTCCCTTTGCATTTATCCCATTTCCTTTTCCCTTTATCCCTGCTCCCTTTCCCTTTGCATTAACCCGTTTCCTTTTATTGTTAAATGATGCAAATAGAAGTTACAGTTGTTGATCAATCTATTTTCAGATTTTTGTTAAACCCTTACACTATTGGAAGTTGTGTAGCACAATCTTCTGGGTTGATTAGTAACTTGCCTATAATTATGGGATTCGACTTTGCTCTTAAAGGTAGGTGAATACTTTCTTTATCAATTAAAAGGAATTAACAAAGCATTTTATGATACAGATAATAAGTCTGTCTTGCAAGAGGCCTGGGTTTGATACCAGGTGCCGAACCTTTTCTCAGGGTCTTAAAATAACTGCTGCCATTTACTGACTTACACCAGAATACAAGATGGTGATGCATCTTCTTAGTATTAACCCTAGGCCTTCAAGAGTCCTATAATTGGGTTGTTGATAACAATGATAATGATAATAAATAAGTTTAAATTCAACTTGCAGCACAAAACCCTGATTTACTTGTATTTTTACAATTTTCAATAATAGTAAAAATTAATATGCTAAAAAGCAGTATACAAAGACACTATAACAGTTATTTAAGGTATTTAAAACATGTGCAAAGATTGTTTAAGTTTGCGAATTGATTCATTAATAAAAGAGTTTTTGTATTTGTTTGTTCTGGATTTTGGTTCCATGAAGGGGCAAAAAGTTATCAACTGGTATAGTTTAGTTGTGGCAGATGGCAGTAAGTTGTAGAACTTGTTATTGGGGTTGCATGCAATTTCAGTGAAAAGCTTCTTGCACAGTTGAACTGTCTTCTTTCTTGGAGTGTTTTTACACCAGCAGCTGCTGTGGCCAGATCGTAAGATAAGCTGGGATAAATTACACGAAGTGCTCTGTGCTGTAGATGCTCTAGGTCATCATTTAGGCATTCCTGGAGTGCAAAATATTTGACCTGTTGGTCTTGAATTTTCTTTCTACCTAAGAGTAGTGATTATTATAACTAACCTGAGAAAAGAAAACATTGTTCAGTAAATCCAAGTTTTGGACCAAGAAACAAATGTTGAACTTATATGTAACAACATTTCGAGTATACATGTTGAAAATTATTTACAAGTGCAGTCAGTCTTTGTATTTGCATCTTGGATTTACTGAACTATGTTTTCTTTTCTTTTCTGGGGTAAGTTATTATGTTATCCAGAGTGAGCTGACAGTTTCCAGAAATATAAAAGGAAAGATAATCCGAATACGGACAACATAGTGATATTCACTAAACCAAACTAGGGGCAATATTTCGGTTTATTATCTTTAAACCATCTTCAGACATAAACCAAAAAAGCGCGGAATTTAAATACCCAAATAAATTAAGCTCATTTGAATAATAGAAGGTCGCGGCTAGCTTTAAGGCCTTGATTGAGTGAGGCTTGTTTGTTCTTAATGTAAAAAGCTTCTTTGAATAAGAGCAGATTCCAATTAAAGTCGGAGTCAATAATACGGGTATTGTTTCTAACTGTGTGGAGGTAGAATTGTTTAGTATTGGGATGATCGGTGTTGCCATGACCAGCGATTGGAAGGTTAAACAGTGAAAGAAGCTGTTGGTAGGTAGCACAATCACCAAGGTGAGAGAAAATGGCGCTGTCTTTGTTCATTGCGTGTTCTTTTGTGCGTTCGAAAAGTGTATGGTCTGTTTTACCACGGCACGGCAACATGGACAAGTAAATTGATAAATAACTTTAGATCTACTTAACAATGGTATTCTATCTTTAGCACTGGTATAGAAGGAGAGCTTAGTTGTTTTAGGTAATGTACGGAATTTAACAGTGGAAGAATTGTTAAGACAATGGCAGAGTTTCCGAATTAAACCTTTTGTGAGTTGTTCCCCCTTACGACCAATAAATGGCATATTTATCCAGATTGTCTGACTAGGGGAATCTTCCTGGAGTCGGTCAGGCACGGGTCTCGTGTTTAAAGAACTAGCTTTGAAGCGATGTAAGAGGGAGTTGGATATCACTATGTTGTCCGTATTTGGATTATCTTTCCTTTTATTATGTTATGATGTTTTTAAAACTGTCAGATCAACATGGTTTTAAAAGTAGTGAAAGCTAAAATTTTGTTTTTGTAGGTCTCATTTGTTGTGTTCATCTGTTGGGACCATTGCTCTATATTGTACATAATTTAAGAATTTTATTTTCTTTAGGTCAGCTGGGAATGTGCACATTAGGTGTTGCCATAGCAACCTACCTTTCGCTTTACCCAGTTGTTCTTTTGGTGCCATTGTGTTTGGTTTTAATGAAGGTAGGATGAAGTTGGTTAATATCAAATTTTGCCTTTTTTCCATTTGAACAGTCATTAGAGTTTGAAAAATGGTGGGCAGCAGACATCTGCAAGACTGAATAGGCTCAAAAAAAAAACTTTGAAGATAGCACTAGACAAGAACTGGATGATAATATTTACTGAAGCTTTTAAGGGCTTTAAAAAGAAAGACTAAAATGATTGATTTTTTATATCATGAAGGTAGGATGAAGTTGGTTAATGTCAAATTTTGCTTTTTTCCCATTTGAACAGTCATTAGAGTTTGAAAAATGGTGGACAGCAGACATCTGCAAGACTGAATAGGCTCGAAAAAAAAACTTTGAAGATAGCACTAGACAAGAACTGGATGATAATATTTACTGAAGCTTTTAAGGGCTTTAAAAAGAAAGACCAAAATGATTGATTTTTTATATCAGTAAAAAATAATCAAATAATACTCCACACAGTGCCAGGATGTTTTTTTTAGAATTTTACTGTTTTTTAATACCTAATAAAATACTGCAATGCAAATGTTAGATAATTTTATACAGTATCATAAGGTGACTGTTGAGTTGTGGTCTTTTATCCTTATTAATTTTTTTTGTTTGCTTATCTGATAATAGAGGCATTCAACATGCTTTTGTTATCCAACTTTGCATGCATAATCGATAGTGGAGGCATGTTTTTGGAAAACAAGACAATTTACAACTTTATCAGTTTGGCGCGTGTTGCTTATTAAATACATAAGAAGAGCTTATGGTGTTTGACCCTGTTGTTTGTTTTATTTTTTAACTCTGAAAGGTGAAGAACTGCTCCAGTGACACCAAGGAGAAAGAAACTGATGAAATGGACTGGATCCTGTTACTGAAGGCTGTATTGATTTATATCGCCTGGATATCGGTTCTTATTGGCATGTCATATGCTGTTTGCAAGTCATGGGATTTCTTATATGCCACTTATGGATTCATGTAAGAATGGTCAGACAGTTGTTAGTCAATGCACCAGTGATTAATTATTTAATTAAATAATGCGTATGCCCCTGGGCCCAAGGGTTGTCCAAAGGCTGATTAGCATTAAGACCTAAGTTCTTGCTTCCAATCTTACAAAGCGTGATTTGAGCTGTAATTTTGGAACTCACTAGTTTTTTTCTGCGAAAAACCTAAATAGTGTTTTAGAAGAACCATGCAAACCTTTCATTACTGTTTGAATTTTGGCTAAAACCCAGGGTTAAAGTCAACCCTCTTTTGAACAACCCAGCCCTTAGGGGAGATAGACAAAGAATGGGGGTTGGACTTAACTAGTTATCTACATCCCAGGGAAGGAAGTTGGGTAGGCACAAAAAGGTGATTCGCAGGATATATGTAGTTCTTGGGGAGTTAGGTAAGGAATGGTGATTTGATAAGATATCTAAAACAATCTGAACAGCCCAGACCTGGGGGATAGGCAAAGAATGTGGGTTGGACTAGTTATCTACATCCCAGGGAAGGAAGTTTGGTAGGCACAAAAAGGTGATTGGCAGAAAATAGATAATCCTAGGGGAGTTAGGTAAGGAATGGTGATTTGACAAGACATCTACATCCAAGGGAAAGAAGGGGGATAGGCACATAATGGGTGTTTGACAGAATATCTATTCCTCAGGGGAGGTAGGCAAAGAATGTTGGGTTTAAAGGTTGTCAATCCTCAGAGAAGTGGCTTTTGACTCTGTAGACCTTCCTCACGGTACAGGTGCTTTTAAAAAATCTTTCTTCTCTCCTGTGCTGTCAAAATGATTTTCACAAGGCTAACACCTAAATATGCAAACCCAGTCGCTTACCTTTATCTTTATCTTATATACCAGCTTTTTTGTAATTTTATTTCCTTGTTTCTAGTTTACTAGTTCCGGACCTGACTCCTAACATGGGATTGTTCTGGTATTTCTTCACTGAGATGTTTGAACATTTTCGCATCTTCTTTTTGTGGGTTTACCAACTTAACGCCTTCTTCTATTGCATTCCTCTCTCCATTACACTACGGTAGGTGCTAAGAGTTTGATTTTTAAAATTTATATTCCGGTCTTTTTTTGTTAAAAGGATACTTAGACGTGGAAAATTTCTTTGGTTATTCGAATTTTGGGCTCACAGATGACAACAGTTTTAATCGGAATAAAAAAAATTGTTATTACTTAAAAGTATTCAGTTTCAAAGAAAAGTTCTTGCTTGATAGTTGTTCAATTATATTTCCATAATTTTTGAGTACGACTCTGAAGGCAGGGCCTTTGTGCAGTTGTTTCATGCATAAAACAAAGTCCTGCTTGTTGAGACTGCTAAGCAGCGTATTTGACAAAACCGTTTGGTAGTTGTTACATCTTCAGATCTCATTACCTTTTTTAAATGATTTTAATAAGTTAACATTCAGCATATAAGCATAATACTAAGTTTTTGAATTTTAAACCTTAACTTCTTAACAATCTTTCATAGTTTTTTTAATCTTCATCTCTGATTTATTGTATCTCAGATTGTTATACTTGGTTTTAGAATTTAATGAAAATCATAAAAGTATGACTGGGGCCTCCTCAGAAAATATCTCAATTATCATTATAATTATTATTATTGTTATTATTATTATTATTATTATTATTATTATTATTCACGAAACAAGAAAAGTTAGTGATAAAATTCGACGTTATGATGCATCTACCGCCACTGTCAAGGTTGCATGGTGAATAATAATGCAAAAGGCAAAACAGTTTATATAAGAGTAGCAAGCCAAATAATTTTAATCTTAAAACACTTAAGCACAAAGAGAGTCCGATTGTACATTCAATGCTGGTTGTAGGTCTTGAATGCACAGCCACTCATTAACTACATAGTCAAACTTGTTAGTGCATGCATTTCCTGATAACATTGAAACGTGCAAAGAAATTATCCGGGACGGCAGTGTTATGATCTTTAGAAAAGATGCACAAAAACTAACTTTTCTTGTTTCATGTACTTCGAAATAATTTATTTAAAGATTATCATCATAGTTATTATTATTATTACTTACAACGAGACGAAAAACAGAAGCCAACTGTTGCTAGACAGTCCAGGCTGCTTCCAGCTAGAGTTTAAACTAAAAAATTGAATGCATTTCTGTTTTCACGCTTTTCACATTTATCCATTTATTATTAATTGATATGAAACGAGTTATTTGTCTGCGACGTTTAGGAAACACCCAACATTTCTTGTTTGCTTGCTGTGTTCCATTATGGCCATAATGAAGTCGTACCCAGCCTTTGGAGATGCATCGCTACCATTTGCCCTAATGGCGCTCTGGCTGCATGTCTTCCCCTGTAAGTACAGTTTGCAAGGTCTTGAAGGGTTAATACTGGTAGACATTGGAACAACATCCTGGAATCTCAAATATCCCCTTGGCGAATTGTTTCGCAGTTTACTAATAAAAAAAATAATATTACTTTCTAAAAGTATTTGATCCTATTAAAAATTAAAAATTAATTTTATTATAATCATACCCTCCGAATTTAGTAAGGAGTAGGGGGGGGTTCGAGGCATGGTGCCTCGAATGTTTTGAGAAAACATGTTATTTTGAACAACATTCCAGTCAGTATTTTGAGATTTTTGTCGACCGCAGGAGTCCTGTAAAAACTTTAAAAGGGAATTAAAGAAGTGCATGCTGTAGTAATTGTTATCTACTATGTATTTAAAGAAGTAATACCTTCATGAGAATTACAACAGATACCAAACACCATGCTAAAGCTGAAGAGGGATTGGGATAGGGTTGGGTCGTCATGGATCCCCTCCCCCACCTCATACCTGCTTCACTGGCCATGCAATTTTTGTAACCGCACGTAATGAGTCCACTAAGGCCTATTTCAAACGGCGTGTTACAGTCATGCTAGGCTAGCTGAAGCAAACGTCAATTAGCTCGAACAAAAGTCATGTAGCACGAGTCAGCTTGTCTTGCAACCCAACTATGGTGCGGTTTGGTTCCAAAAACGCGTTTTCTTAGTACAGGTGACTTAAGCACGGCGTCTATAACGAGCCTAATTGCTTTTAAAACAGTCTTGGATTCATGGAAATCAGAGATTTTCCTATTCGGATTCGTGGAAATCATAGGTTTTCCTTTTAGAATTCATGAGAATCAGAATTTTTCCCATTTTACTTCATGGAAATCAGAGATTTTCTATTTGCGTGTAATTCAAAGAGTTTGAATACCAAAATCGCAGTACTGCTTGCAGCAGGTGATACAAAAGAAGTTTAAAAAAAACACGCTCTGGAAAGAAAGATATCATCTCTGGGAAAGAGGACAAAACTAATTAAAAGTCTTGTATTTTTTCTCACAGATATGCGCAACACCTTCTTTGTGGCGTGCTTGTTCCTGTTTTCGTCCTTTCTGGGACCAATCTTTTGGTACCTGTGGATCTATGCCGGCAGTGCGAACGCCAATTTCTTCTTTTCCATTACACTGGTTTATTCCACCGCACAGGTATGAAAGTAAATTCGAAGCAATTCGAAGTAAATTCGATGTCAGATGCAATCCAGCAATTATTTCTGTAATTTTTTTTACTACATCTTAGTGTATGTGTGTATTGCATCTATTTCCAGATAGGCTTCTGTAGATCTGTGAGATATCTTTGAAAATCTCAATTCTTTGTTTACCGTCGCTACACAGCTCAGTGTGTAAATAATCCACTGGTAATGCAGAGGTTGCAATTTAAATCCAGTTGAAGTCCGGGATTCTCAGACTTAATCACATTTGTTTCTCAAACTTGCGTTCCTCACTGCGGAGACCTCATAACTCTAGCCACTAAGCTAACCAGACGGCAGTTCAATCAATTCAGTAGATTTACAAATTTTTAGTGAAATTTTGCAAAATATGAATTCATCTAAAACCCAATTTCTGCCTTTCTTAGATCCTACTCTTCTCAGACATAGCGTTTGCATATCTTCGACGGGAGTATGACCTTGTTCATGGGATCTACCCGAAGATTGTTGATGGAGAAGTGGCAACGGTTATTCTGAAATAGACAACAACGGTTGAAACGATTGTATTTACAAGGTCTTGGGTTTTCTTCAGTTCTTCATGTTCTTATGAACAATACAGCACATGGAGGAGAGAGAGCCTTTGGTTACAAGGCATAAGAAGAAAGGACGTTTGTTCTTGTCATAAGGCCGAGTTTAAAGATAAGAAAGGGCAGACGGTAGACCTAAAGATAAAGAGTTTGTAATTTCTACTTCAAGTTCTCAGAATACAGCACATGGAGAAGAGAGAACCCTTGGCTACAAGGTATAAGAAAAAAAGACATTTGTTCTTGTCATAAGGCCAAGTTTAAAGATAAGAAAAGGCAGACGCAAAGACCTTGATAACATTACCTCTTATCTTGTAAGCAATACGGCACATGGATAAGAAAGGACCCTTAGTTACAAGGCATAAGTTAATGATAAGAAAACCAGCAATTGAGCGGGTGTGAGGCTTATAGCTTTCCTAAACACTAATCCACCACAGCTAGTACTTATTATTGAAAGCCGATTCGACTGAAACAACCTTAATAAAGTAGCTTGTTTAAAGACGAAACACATTGGTTTGAACTTGCGCCTCCTGAGTCAGTGTACACGATCACCGCTTGGCCACTGTTCTACCGCCAATATAAGGCGAGCCATGACTCAGTGGTGCATAACGGGTGGAAGTAGATACAACTAGGTACAATAGGCGAGTTCGTTGAGTGTGCACATGATTAAGGCAATGGCCACTGGAGAGAAAGCTCAACAAACCTTGATTAGGCAGGATTGGGTCCGAATAAGAAACTTTTGATCGTTAAAACTAAGATCTGTTGTGCTTCTCCAGTATCGATACAGATCGACAGCACGCTGTCAATGAATGTGGGGCCAGATTTAAAACTGAACTTACGGACTAGTAACAAAGAGAATTTCACAAACGGCTATCTTATCACTCAAACCGAACTAGTGCTTTGCTACCGGTGGTGAAACGTTTCTTGAACTTTTAGATGGTTTTTTAAATTGTCATGATAAAGATTGAAACTCTGTTTTGTGGTGTCAATAATAGTCTCGATATTTAAAACAGGTTATGAAGCTTTAGTTATTTTTAACTCTACGCGACACTACTTTTATAGACTAACATATTTGGAAGATAAATATTTTAGGCCAACCATTCACCAACAATTCTAATTTGGAAAGACTTTGTGTAAAGTTGCTGTTACTTGTTAAAACTTTTAGCTGAAACTTGTGTGCAACAACGATGCAATACCAGTTTCAGCAGGCGTGGCTCCCTGTAACATATTTGGGTTTGTGGAGCATTTCTTAGTTTCCGTTGCGAGACAGTTGTACGAAAAGTAGAACCGCTTTCTACTTCTGCACCAGTCACAACGATCAAAGTTGCAATAAAAACAAGAGTTTCACCTTGTAACATCACTTTGTAAAACTTGCCTCACTCGGTCTTGTTACGTCACGCTGCGTTAGCCAATCAACGTTCCCGAATAAGTTTCAACCTTTGATGTTACACAGTGCAACGCCGGATGAGGCTTTGTTCCCATCGTTGGTAACACACAAGTTTCAGCTAAAAGTTTCAACGTGCAACAGCGGTTTTAGATTTTTCGCATGTAACAGTCCCTGATGTACCCCACTGGTAACACTGGCTCGTTTCCATACCTTTCGCTTAGCGCCACCAAGAGTAGGACTGACGCGAAGCGACCTGGAGGCAGGACGGTAACTTCCTAACTTGAACAACAGAGGAGACTGGCAATGAGCTTGGTTCGGATATCATTCTTTGGAGTTATTTCCGCACTGCGTTCCAAATATCTCTAAGCTATTGCTCTCACTTGGTCTTTGGGCTATTTGCGTTAGAGAATCTCTTGAAAACTCGACGCTGCTCCTGAGTAGAATTTCGTCGGCGACGCTGTATTTCAGTTGATTGTTACAGTCTTCGAGGTCAGCGGTTTCGTTTATCCGCGCGCATTTTCTCTGCCTCAGTGTATAGAGTATCCCTTGGGCATAACCATTAACGTAGCCTTTCACATAGGTCTCTCGTTGGCGAAGGTCAGGGAAGCTTCTAAGCAACTGCTCTAAGACTCCCTTAGCGTAACCCAGCTCGTAGCCTTTGTAATAACCTGAGGTTCCGTGTGGTCCCCCATCAAGATCACTCATGATCTGGTCCACCTGTGCCAGCGCGGAAATTATCACCTGTTCTTCATAGTTATCTGTCGACATGGTGTGGCCTGCTTGTGTGCTGAGACTGTGTGATAGCAAACAAAGAGAAAAGAAGTTGAACAAGGGCGAAGTAAAGACGATTGAGATTTGTAAAAGTTGAGTTTGTTACGTTTCAGGAGCGTTTTTGACCACTCTTTTGGGGATAGCGAATGGTAAAACCGATATGCCGAATCCCTTGTTTAAAATCCAAGCCCGAGACTTTGGAAAGCAAAGAATAATCTGGGACGAAAAAGTAGCGATACGAAAAATCCGAGACCGAGATAGACTTAAACCTGAGTCAAAATACCGAGACACCAAACAAATTTTAAGCAAAATAGAGATTTCTAGCTCTAGCCAGCCAAGAATGATTTTGTGAAAAATTCCGAGACTGCGAAACGAAGAAAACAAAACCATAAAACAAGACCTCAAGATATGACAATGAAATGACGGCCGTAATTTGCCGAGACTTTGATTTTTTTAAGGGGCCGTTCCTATCCCTCGTTTTTAGGTCTTGACCGGTCTCAAATTTTTCGTATCGTAACTTCTCGTTCTCAGATTATTTGTTGCTTTCCAAAGTCTCGGTCTCGGATTTTAAAAATCACGGTCGTGTCACAGATTTACCATTCCCTCCCCCTTTTTCGCGAACACGAAAGAAAAATTTTGTGTCGGAAAAAATCCCAAGCTCTTTCTAGTTTTACTTGCCCTGACCAGCAATAAGGGGAATTTTAATAAATATTTTACAGGTTTTTCGGGAGATAGGTTCTATCAGGAAGGTTTACAGCCGTTTATTTTAGCTAGTGGAAGATACTCGATGGTTTCACTCGTTCTTTTTTTATAAGAATATACCAAATCTATGAAAAAAATAAAGGAAGGATTCCAGGATAAACCTTAGGCTAAAATGTGAAAGGAATATAATTTCGAAATAACATAGCATCTTTTTGACCTCCCAACACACTCGTCCGAAAAAATTGGTATGAAATTCAACTGAGGTGAATAAGATTTGGGTATCATCAATGATAATCTGAAAGCAGTCGGAGGTGCGAGTTTCAACAGCTTGTGATGCATTTTTTCTGAGCTAAAGGCGAAATCAGATTTTGCTCTTAAAGATTACCAAACTTACCGTAATGTTTCAATTCCGTGTTATAGTTGTTTTTGTTGTATTTTCAATGTTACTTGTACAAAAATTGCGATACAATGGTTGAACACAACTTCCTCTTACGGAACTGAGTCGCTTCTCATAATCCCAGAACTTTTTCTTGAGTCTATTCGAAAGTTTTCAATAGTTTTGTCTTTTGAAGAGTTTTCCTTAGTAACACGAAGCAATGTTTGGAAAATTGTCGTCAGAACATCAGTAAAAATAAAACAATAAAAAGATGCGGTTGAGACGTTTGAAAGCTAAGTAACTCCTCTTTTTGTAATAAATAAAATGTAATTGGGTAAGTTGCTGCTAAAATGAGTGATCGCGAACAACAATTAATAATTAACGTTTTTCTCCGCGTGGTCAAGGTCCGTTGGTTCTGTTTTGATTTTAACAGCTGTTCGATGTTCGACAAAAACTCCAAAATCAAAGCTTTCAAAGACGTACAATCTTTAGTTAACTCTTAAATGGAGAAAATAAAGCTTTAAAACGTACTTTACACGACTGTGTCTCTGATTTGGATATCTGATTTATCATAACACTTCATTTCAAAATCGTTTTAGAAAATTAATTGCAAAACAAGGCAAAAACAAAGAAAAAGAATTCGTGTTAAATCGTCCACCGACGGACGAGGCTCGAACGTAACACAATCGAAGCTAAAAAAAAGATGTGATATAAAAATATAGTTTTTCGGGAAATGAAGCACAATCGTGTGAACGCCTTCCAAGTTTTCTATTGGCCTAATTGAAAGTTTTCGAGCATTAGTCTATTGTTATTTGTAGTATCGTCATTAATATCATCATTGTTACTATCATATTGTTAAAAAATGAATATTCTTGTTTACACCGGTCGGATAATTGATAGGTACAGAGCACAGATCGCTTGGCCTAGAAATAATATTTAGCAACTAGAGCCCATCGCTTCTCTTAGCCGGCGGGGCCTTCGCACGAGAAAACGAAGGCCCCGCCGGCTAAAAGAAGCGATGGGCTCTGGGGACGAGCATGATTTAGCAACGGAGCAGCACTTTGTAGACTGGGGAGAGTTGTCATTATCTTCTTACCATTGATTTGATATAGACCTTTTTCAAAAATAGCCGCGACCTAGTATATATTTGTGTGCATTCAAGTTATCCCTACTGGCCTCGTTCTTGAGTTGAAATTTCAAAAGATCACGTTTAATAGGCAAAGCGAGACCAGTAGGGCTGATTTGAATGAACATAAAAGAGTATTTTAAATTCAACATTCAAAAAATTGCCAAAATTTTTGACAAAGGTCCATGCATATACATACTTTCATTCTGTCGTTTTGTTTTGTTTCTGTTAATATAAATTTTTGTTTTCTTAATTGGAAAAAATTACGACTTTCAGTACAACTAATGCAGTTAACCTTTCAGCAGAGATGGGCAGCATTTACTATTAGGAGTTGAGAAAAAATAAAAAATCCTCCGACTCAACTCGGGGAAATTTTAACTATATAACTGGCTTTTAATCATACAATTTTAAGCTGTTCTTTCATTGTGAAAGCGCAAACCTCTTTTCGAATCGTTAATCTTTAACAATGCTGTTTATTATCAGAGTTTCACTACAATTTTGATTGATTTTTAAAGAATACAATTTTCCTTTTCGTTAATATATGGTAAGTAAACAAATTTTTATGGACTGCCAACACAGCGCTCAAAAGTTTGTCTTTGCACGTTTTAAAATTTAAATTAAAATAGTTTCAACTAAAAATGTTTCAAATTGCGACCCAACGCGAAAAACAAATAAAGTTAGCGAATCATGTTAAAACATGCTTCTATCGGCAACGTACAGGAGAATTTAAACAGTAAGTGGAAGACATAGATTTCTGCTTAAACAAAATATGTTTATGAATAGCGGAATTTTAAAACTATTAAATGTTTTAAGTTTCTTTTAAGTTTTTGGGAAAGAAGACTGCAAGAGTGACTTGAAGTTGAGCTCAGAAATAAAGATAAGAAAAAATACAAATTGATGAAGCGGTTCCTTCCACTCGTAACACATGCACTCTTTTCTTAAATGAACCTTTTCTCTAAGAACATGACGCTGAAAATTAATCGACCGAAATTTAATAAAACTCTAAGAACACTCCCGACGCTGAGGAATGGCTGTGTTACATTACTGCACAAAATCATGGATTCATTTTGTCAATTTTTTTTTAGCATCATATTTCTGGAACGTTTGCGCTTTAGAAAAACTTTGTTTTCTTGTTTAAGAGCCAGTACGCTTATTTTGAAATTTTCTCTTTTTTTAAATATTTTTTTTAAATTTTCATTTCAGCTTCAAACTGTTCTTAATTTGTTCTTATTTTCAGGCAATTTGAGCCTCACTGTTCTCATTAAGTGTTTCTTAACAAAAAAAAAGTGTATGTTAAAAAAATTAGTAACAGCGTTTGAAGCGAGAATCCGAAAACGTTTCTAAATGTTGTTTTTAATGTTCTTAAAAGAAAATTCGGCCTGGACAAAAAAAGAGAGTTTTTTTTATAAAAATAGAGTGTATATTAGTAGGAAAGGTAATTTCTGTTCTGAAATAATTCGCGTTTCTGAAGGTGCGAACAAATGTTTTGAAATGAAAGACGTGTAACCAAGAGAGTTTCAACGCATACAGAGCAAAGATACTTCACCGGCGCTTCGCGTCTCCATGACTTGTATAGTATCACGTGTTTACAACACGTACTGGGCCCGCAATAATCTTAGCCACAAGGGCGGAACAAGAGCTCGAAAAGCAAAGTGCAAACCACAAGCATTGCAATCCCATTTTGGTATTTTGCAAGGTAAGTTTTTTGTAGACGAAACTGCAATGCAAACAATAGGATATCGAATTTTAGGGATGTGTAACAGAATTCACTCTACTATTGTATTTTCCTTTGTTCTGCAAATCTTTCAGCTGGCTTTTATAATTCTTCGTGAAGTTTGACCTCTAAGGATTAGATACTAATCAATTACACACTTTCAGTTTAATAAGAACCAGTAAGTTTGGTCGAGGCTCATTGTTCTTAATTTTAATTTTTGGCGATTTGAGCCTCAAATTGTTCTTGAATTGTTGTTTCTATGTGTGGCTTAAATCGAACAAAAACTCAGCCAAATGGGTGTTGCAATACATCAGGGCAAATATACCTGTACAGCGTATAACTTGAAGCAAGGGCAGATTAGAGGAGAACCACTTTTTTCATTCTGTATTGTGAAGTTAAAAAATCAAAACCAACTAGCTAACTGAACTATCGGGTTCTTAAGTTCTGGCCAAATCGAACCTCGTTCATACAAATTAAAGTTGTTCTTAGAAATAAATAGAGTGTATGCCCTGTGTGGCTGTAGGATGGCAAACCAATTGATTTTTATGAGCTGCTAACGTGATTTATACTGCATGGACGTCTGCATAGAGCACAGTCTTTTCTCGTTGTGAAGTGATCAAAAAAAATGTTAAACATGGAAGCAAAACTATTAAAAACAGCTTTAAGCCCGAAGATGCCGAACAAACAAATCCCAACAAACTCAATACCTTGAGTTGTAATCTTTCTATGCGTATCTTGACTTTGATGTTTCTTTTAACAAAACCAAAGACACACAACAGTCACAAGTAAGAAGTCTCTCACCTAAATTTTTCGGCTAAACTTTGTTAACTTTTGTTTTGTTGCAAAGTCATCGCATATGTGAAATGCATAAAAGTGATAAATGTGTAATTGATATCTTGAGGCATTTTGTTTTTAAAAAACATCTTTTATACATTTGGTCATTGCTAAATTGAGGAACCGAATGAACTGGATGTCATATATGCGTTCTTCTAGACACATTTTCACTCTGTCGTGTTATCTTAATATATATCTTAGCATAAAAAACAGAAAGTTACCGGTAGAACAGACCTGACTCCCCCCTGAGAGGGTCACAAAGTACGAAACATAAGCGCTAGTTTTCATGTCTTTCTTAATTCACATGTTTTTGCTGTTCTGCCCCAGATCTGTATAGACAGTCTGATTTGCTTATAAATTTTGGCGGGATCTTTTTCTGGTACGACCTTTTTTGGACCTCACAACCAGATAAGACTTATAAAATCGTGCGGAAACATAACATGGAAAAATACCGAGCTCTTAACCGAGCCAAAACCTTTCGTATACAATTTGGTCGCGACGCTCTACCGAGATATGGGACTCATGTGGCGAGCAAGGCCGTCATAAACTGGGTCGGACTGTACCGCACAGTCAAGAATGCCAAGGTATTTTTTGCTGTAAGTTTTAAAACATTTCGGTTTTAAAATTCACAGCTAGAGCAAGTTCAGTTTCAGCTTAATTGTCGTAGAACCTTTTGCGGAAAGCCGTTTAACTTTTAAAGCTGAATTCTCTTTTTGGTAAAAGTTTAAACAGTTGTTTCTCGAGCTTTGCTTGTTAACCTAGCAATTGGTTTCGACTGATAAATACAAGCTAAAAGGTTATAACTTTGCAAAAAATTATCTATAGAAAACAAAGTTTTATTCTTTCATACTGAAATAATTGACAGTTTCCTAATTGTGTAAACTTTCTACTTTTTCTTTTGTCCGCAACATTGAAACATATTAAATAATATCATCATTAATTAAAACGCTTTACAGTTTGTTCAAACGCTTAACTGAGTTGAATATCTCGGTAATATACTTTTAGTGCAGGGCAAAATATGAACAAAAACCGGCTCAGTATTTTTTTTTTTTCACCGATACAAATTAAGTTCACGAGTTAAAAATCTGGTGACTGAAACAAGAATCACATCTTCAAGAAAAGGTTATTACAATGAGCTGGTAAACACATGACAAATTAATCCTAAACTTGATGAAAGACAAAATAAACAAAAAAAATTAGTTGCCAAGATATATATACAGCAGCGTTGAGCAGTGTAGTCATGTTTTAAGCCTACTTTTTGGCAAAGAAAAATACAATTTTAGACAACGAGCGGTCCCTAGCTGCTGCAAATAAGATGACGGCAAATCAAAATGGCGGACGAGAAAGCGCGCGCGAGAGCTGGGGCTAGAACAAAATATACCAACCCCCATCCCCTTGCTTTGTATATTTTTTGTTTCAGCCCCAGTTCTCACGCGTTTACTTGTTCTCCAACTTGATTTATTGGCTTCGGACGAACTAAAGAGGAAAAATAGGGTCTCCCTCATTCCCAGGGCCTTTCTCGCCCAACCCTGCCTTTAGAGGAAAGCCCTGGGAATGAGGTTGAGAACAATAGTGACCACAAACACTGCATGTTGGAATGCATCCCGACAGCCACCTCAGGTTGTCGACTTCATTCAAGTAGAACAACGAAAATCTCATATTGGGAGTTCTTTTGACTGCAGTCCTGTCCGCGAACATGTGAAGTTTATCTTCGAGCGAAACCTGTGTTCGAACCAATGTGTAATTTTCTTTTTATTATAAAGATCTAAGTGTTTGTTTGCGACGAAATAAGCGGGAAAAAAAATAAAAATGACTTCAGCGATATCTTCACTAGTGAGGATAAGACATTTACTTACTAAAATGAAAACTTTCATCCAAGGGCTTTTAGCCGAAAGCAATATTTTTTAGAAATCCTTTAAATTTTGTCAGCTGCTATTAATGGACATTTCCAACTAAAGCTAAGCTATACCCTGTTCTTGAGCTAAGTGGCTCAAAAGATTGGTGTTAAAGTGCATATGAAGTGAAAATTCTATTACTTCGGTGGATAGACCTTGCTAAATGAGGAATACCAGAGAAAGGGGAGTCAGGATGGCCGAGCGGTTAGCGCTCGTGCCTCCCACCACTGTAGACACGGGATCGAGTCCTGGTTTCCGCATGTGGGCTGAGATTTGTCGATCTCAATCTGACTCCGAGGGTTTTTCTCCGGGCTCTCCGGTTTTTCTCCCTCAAAAAAATCGACATGAGATTTACGGGTTGGTGTATTTTACAGTAAACTACTTGTATCTTCGTAATAATACTAACAGGAACGAGTTTTTCACCTTTTTCTGTTTAAAAAGCGTAACAAGAAAAAATTAAAAAGGGCAAATAGGCATTGAAAACCTGAATAGAGTACAAATCAGAATGGTAGTTCTTCTCGATTTCTACTACCACTTTTAGTACTGCTACTGAAACTTGTAATTAACTAGAGCTTATTCAATACGTTTTTTTTCTTAGGCAACACAATGAAAACTCTTTTTGTTTTTGTCTTGGTGGTTACTATGGCAACCATTGTCAACTGCAAGGCCATATCCTTTCGAGGATCAACCTTACTGTATGAGAAGTGCATGAGGCTATGCGCAGAAAAAAAGTCGAAGTGCTACGAAAAATGTTTCAGCGCGGATGAGGACAAACCCTGCGTGTGCGAAGATTTGTACGAAGAATGCACGGGGGAAAAACGAAGGGAAATCCCCATTCTACGAAAAAAAGAGGCAAACTTTAAGGACTGCCAACGACACTTAATATTTGCCATGGTGACGAAAGAGGAAATGCACAGGCGCGAACTGGGATATGCAAACTAGATAACTTAAACTTCCCTCCTTGGCAAAAGCAAAGCTTGTGTGTTTTACGATTGAAGTTTAGACCGACACCAATTTGCTACTTTATAGTCAAATGTAGTCTGTACCGATGAAACTCTCATCGCCCTTTACAAGTTTTTGTTCTTTCACCTTACAAAACTAGCGTCATTTTTCTAGTTAATCATCAAGCCCAAGTGTGTTCGGTTATGCAACATTAACAAGGTATTTGTGAAACTTATTAGCAGCGACAAACGGAAAGGTATAAAAATAAAACAACATTTCCTGGGTACATTTCCTGCATTAACCTTTTAGGGGAGGCGAAATCGAGAACTTCACATTTACCTTTTAGGAAGAAGAGAGGGAACATCCCACATTTACC
Organism: Hydrozoanthus tunicans; assembly: GCA_026413305.1. NCBI lineage: Eukaryota > Metazoa > Cnidaria > Anthozoa > Zoantharia > Hydrozoanthidae > Hydrozoanthus > Hydrozoanthus tunicans. The sequence continues at coordinate 37,816 of JAOBAT010103523.1, forward strand.
TTTGGGGAAAACGACGGAAAACTCATCATTTACCTTTTAGGGGAGGTAAGAGGGAGCACCCCACATTGACCTTTTTGGGGAGGAGACAGGGAGCATCTTACGATTACCTTTTAGGAAGAATAGAAGGAGTAACACAATTACTTTTCAGGGAAGGAGAGAGAGAGAGAGCACTTTACATTTACCACTTAGGGGAGGAGAGAGGAAACACCTCACATTTACCTTTTAGGGGAAGAGAGAGGGAACATCCCACATTTAATTTTTAGGTAGAAAAGAGGGAACACCCCACATCTACCTTTTAGGTTAGGAGGAAGGTAGTATCTCACATTTACCTTTTAGGAAGAAGAGAGGGAACACCCAACATTTACCTTCAGGGGAGAAGAGAGGAAACACCCTGCATTTACCTCTTAGGTAGAAGAGAGGGAACACCCGATACTTGCCTTTTACAGGGAAGAGAGAGGTAACACCCCTGATTTACCTTTAAGGTAGAAGAGAGGGAACACCTTACATTTACCTTTTAGGGGAGAAGAGATGGAACACCCCATGTTTACCTTTTAGGTTAGGAGAAAGGAATTACCTTACATTTACCTTTAAGGAAGAACAGAAGGAACATCCAACATTTACCTTTAAGGGAGAAGGGAGGGAACGCCCTGCATTTACCTCTTAGGAAGAAGAAAGGGAACACCCCACATTTACCTTTTAGTGGAGGATTGAGGAAGCAGCTCACTTTTACTTTTAGAAAGAAAAGAGGGAGCACCTATCATTTTTTTTAAAATTTTTTATTATCTAATTTTTTTATTTACATTTCCCTTTACAAAAATTACCTTTGCACCAATATGATTTTACAACATTATCTGTCATTTCGAAGATTAAATAGATTTTCAATTTCTTCTAATCTTGGAAAACCCGCA
>JAOBAT010103535.1:0-15535 GCA_026413305.1 Hydrozoanthus tunicans
TATCAACCAGCTCTGTAACTGTAAGGTGTCTAAAATTGGATATAACTATTCATATGGCTGTTAGAATCAACCGGTTTATGTTACTTGCCTATATAGTTCCCACCCTGGGTTCTCATGGTCATGAAAAGTCATCAAATTTGAAAACACACTTTCCTGGCCTGGAAATGTCATGGAATTAGAGAAATGGTCAAGGCTGTAGAAAAGTCAAGGAATTTCATCATTGGTTTATGTCTTAGATAGACAAATTTAAGTGTTTTGCTCTAAACTCAAGATCATTACGCTGTCTTTCAGTGTTCGTAACTGGTGTTTCGAGTTGGATAAAAGTGTTAGTACTAGTAGCTTGTTTTTTTTGGAGTTGACTATTTGGTTTCTCAATATTTTTTGGTCATGGAAAATCGCATTTGGTCTTGGAGTTTCATTCTTCATTTTCAGTGTGAACCCTGCCACCCTATAGCATTGTTCATCCCAAGGATTAATATTGGTAGACACAAACATTTATCTGTTCATTTATTTACTTATTTTGCCACAGTGACAGGGGACCAGACACACGGCAGAGTCCGAGTTGAAGATCGATCGTTTAACGATCTGTTAGACAATTCCAGTACATTGTACAGTGTTTATTTAAGTAACGAATGACCTCCATGCCAAACAGTCCTACAGAGTTAATATTGGTACTTGATAAAATCCCTTTGAAAAATGTTGACCAACCTACTGCGAACAGTTAAATCTTTAACATCGTTTTATACTCAAACTACTCCACGTATCTAGCCTGTTTTTTCCAAGAAAGCCTTACAACATCGAAAGCAGTGCTCGTACATAACTTCAAAGCCGTCAATTTCTCCATAGTAAGGATCGTTCACCGATTTCACTCCCTTGGGGTCGTACTCGCCGAAAAGTTTCAATTCCGCCTTTCCTCCTTTAGGTCGTATATCTTCCAAGTCAGCAATATTATTATTGTCAAACGCAAATATAATGTCAAACTTGTAAAAATCTTCTTCTGTTACCAGCCGTGCTCGATGTTCAGTTGAGATTCCATGTTTCTTCAATGTTTGCAAGGTTCGTTTATCTGGCCGATTTCCAACGTGCCAATCGCCTGTTCCGGCACTGTCAACTTCCCATTTTTCTTCTTCGCCCTTTTCTTTTATTAAATGCCTCAGGATCGCTTCAGATGTTGGTGAACGGCAGATGTTTCCGAGGCAGACGAAGAGAACTTTCTTCCCAGAATTGGCTGCCATGTTGCTTTCGAATTCTGCATTTGTCAGCGGTACTTGCAAAATGTCGAATCGTGCGCGCGCAAACTTTCCCAGGAAATTTTAAATACACACGTACAATGCCCGCGGATAAAACAACAGGTAGTCTGGGATTTTATTTAAATACATGGTTTTTCAAAACAGGTTGGAAAACCGAGAATGAATTAGATTAGAGAAACACTAAAACTATGTTGCGAAACAGCTAAAAGTTCAATCTTCATTCTATCAGCCACAAAAAACAAATAATGTGTTTTCTGAAGTCTCGTTTTTCTTTGTTTGCAAAGTTGGCAGCTTGAAAACTACCCTGTATATTATATATTCTGTAACTGCCGAAAAGAGTTACCTAAAAACTTAATAAATTCATTAAATTTTAACGAATTAACACAAACATTGCCGTTGGGTGCAAATGCTTATAAAAAACACCAATTTACATAAGCACTGTTAAAACTAAGAGTTAAATTTATCGAAAATGAACTGACAAAACAACATTTTTTGCGGTTTTTCGTTGGCTGTGTGGCGTTCACATGTAAACAGACGCCACTTATTTCTTGATGGTGGTACTGAATTCGTGCGACCCTTCATCGTTTTAGAAGTGATTTTTTTTCGTCTGACTTTGTGCTACGACTATAGCCTTCAATTTATAATCGCCAGACTTGCGTTTTTGTGTAAAATGGCTCTTCGACTACATGATATTGCTGTCCTGGAAGGGAATGTTCAGTTGTTTACATTTGTTATAGAAGAGTTTTCGGATGTTGGTGAGAGTGTATTTTCCAAGCCTTTTTTCTTCGCTGGTCACCGATGGCGTCTTCAAGGCGGAGTGCGGGGAGGGTTCTTTGGTACTTTCTTGAGATGGTATGGCGGCGGGCCTCTCACAGCTAAAGTTAAATGCCGGATAAACTTTTCTCTTGGAGTTGCAAACCTCAAAGATCCTTCGAAGTCCGTCATTGTCGGAAACATGGACGATATTGACGAATTTCCAAAGTCTGGATACGGAGTTGGATGGAGCAAGATTGCTAGTTTAAACGAGCTTGAAGAAAGCGATGCGGGTTTTGTTAACGACAACTGTTTGTTTCTAGAACTAAAATGCAGGCTGGTGCGAACAACGTTTGAAGATAAACTTACTCTTAAATTGCCACCTGGCATTCACTCAGTATGCAGTTCTAGATTTTCACTTTTTGGTACTCAATGGTCCATTTTGCTCTTTCCGAAGGGAGAGCCGAAGGAGGGGGCTCCACCACAATACGATTATGCGTCCGTTTATCTGAAAAGAGATCATCCCGAAAAGACTCGTTTCAAAGCGACATACTCTATCTACCTGCACGGTGGGAAAGAGTACAAAATCTCTCATCACTTCTTTGATGAATGCCACCACGATACGAACGCATTTGGAATTGAAAAGTTTATTCGCACCCGAGATCTCAAGGCTGCAGTGAAAGGTGGTACCGTTGCAATTGGGATAAAAATTACGTCAATGGAGCCGTACTTCTACTTCGGTTTTGACACAAAAATCTGGAACCCCCCTAGTGAGCTCGGCTCACCATTTAATCTTGATGATTACAGCAAAACGCCGCTGTCGTTCAATATTTGTGGGGAAGATAAGGGCAAGCTGGCTTTTCAGCTGCAGTTTGATCCTGGACCTGAAAATAAACATAAAGAAGTTGACGAGAGTGCGTACTACAGAAAGATTCTCTGGAGGGTCAACTTGTTTTGCTTTCAAGACGACAATAAAAGTCTGGAGTTGCGTTCGTGGAGCATGCTGGGAAGGAGCTCTTTCTGTTACAGCCAAGACGAGATGGTATTGCCAACCGGTTTAGATATTGACGAGGTAGGTACACACAAAATTATCCCTCGTCTAAAACGAATTTTTAAAATCCAGTTACTGAAACTAATTGTTACATCCAATTGATCAACCTATAGAATAAAAATAGTTTAAGTTATCTTTTTCAGCATAAAAGTCTTAAAAACTTCTAAACTATTTTTTCTATGAAAGTCAAGCTTTCCGACTATGCATCCAATCCATCTTCAGGACAGATGGTCAAAAAAACTCCATCAAATCAATGAAAATTTTTTCTACTTTTAATGCTGGACTAATACTGAGACATAACTATGAAGCTATCTAGTAAAATCAGTACTAATTTTAAATAGAATAAAGATATTTGCTGAAATAAACATGGGTTGAAGTAACAAAGAATGTTTAATGAAACACAAGCAGACAAATCTAATAGATAGAGGGTGAAGTTCTGTAAACAGGCTTGTACTAGTTATGCCAAAGCAAACAAGATGTTTTGTAAAAAGGCCATTGTTGCCAGAGGTGTCCTTAAAAGTATTTTTAATATGCCAACAAGACATAGATGAAATTGTAACAGACCCCCATCAACTTACAAAAATACCAACAAGAATAATGTTCAGAAAGTTTTTACTGCTGACTTTGATATAGACATAAATAGATTCCCCAATTCTCAGCCCCTTCCCCCATCATGTACAGGGAATGCCACAAATATCATGTCAAAGGGACATTTTTGGGCCAACACCCTAGAGGTTTGGCTATGTCCCTGATTTTATGCGTGTTACTGAAAGTTGCTCTGTATGGCAAAAATATCAATTAAAATGACAAAAAACCTTTAACAGATCTAGTTCTAAATAAATACTCTAACTTACAGGTTCAAAAAATACCACCTCTTCTAATTCAGTGTTAAATCAACATTGTTGTTACATTTAATCCTTTTTTCTTTCTTATTACATATTCATAGTATGGATACTAGATCAAATGACTGTATTCTGCAAAACAAGCATGAAATGTTTGAAGGAAGTAATAGCAACATTGTAAATAACATTATAGTAAAAAAAATAATGTTTGCTTTCCGCTTTATTCTTCTCAGGTTTTGAGCCCAGACAGTCCATACTTGGATGAAGAAAAGCAGCTGAGTGTGCAGTTGATGATTGAGAGCGCCAATGAGGTTTATGACCCCCTGTTAGTTGAATGTGATAAGCACAGTGTTGTGAAGCTGAGAGAGATTGCAGCTCAAGGAAAAACTTCAACTGAGGAGTTCTGGTAAGGATCTCCTGACCTTCTCAGCTTTTCCCTATTCACTAACAATCTTTTTGGACAAAAAGCATCAAACCAGAGATGCTAATTATCTTTAAAAATTAAAATAACAACAACACTAATATAAAAAAAAATAATATTAATGATAAGAAAAATAAAATTTTTGATAGATGATGATGTTGATAGTAACATTAGAAAAGGTAATACTAACAGAAGAAACAATAACAATGACTATAATAATAGTAATAACATTAATCATAATCATAATCATAATCATAATCACAGTCACAGTCACAGTCATAGTCATAGTCAATCCTAATCATAGTCATAGTTAAGTCATAATCATGATCATAATCATAATCATAATCATAACCTTAACCAATGATAATCATAATTATAATTATAATCATCATAACCATCCTGAATCACCAAGAATTAACATTTGAACAGTAGTTCTAGTCATATTTTAATGCTTTTTTTCCAGTTTACAAGACAAAGCATAAATAGTTTTGAGAATCTGCATTCTTTTCCAAGTCTTAAACAAAGTTTTTGAAAGAACTTTTTTAATATTTTGAGACATATTTACTGTAGCAGCTTACCTTTTTTCAGTAAATCAGCCACTCTCCTATCTATGGTACTGTTGTTGTGTAAGGTTTAGCAAAATATGCAGACAAGAATGCATTTGCCAAAAATAATTATTTGAAGTTATATTGAAAGAAATATTTTATACTATCTTAATCACTAAATAGTCAGTTTAACTTACCACTTGTTGACCACTAGTTTACAGACTTTTGAAAAATCTTTGAAGGTAATGACTAACAGAGATGAAAACAATAAGTAGAATTTGTAAACAAGTAAGAACTCTTCCAAAATTATAGGAAAAACCAGTTGGAAGATGTCTGTGCCGAGAAAGACAAAATCATCAATGAGCAAGAAGACTTGCTAGAGGCTAAAGAGGACCAGCTTGAAGAAAAGGAGGCCGCAATTCACACCCTTGAAGAAGAAATACAGGAAAATGAGGAGTTTTTGTCAGAGGTTGATGGGTCTCGTGAGGTAAGACTTTGTTCAATGAACTTTGATATAATCTTCATGAAATTGTTTGAAAAGATTGATATTGAAAAGGTCTTGTTTGTTAAATATTTGTTCCAGGGTAAGATCTGGAGAGGATGAAAATATATCCCTCCAATATATTATTGATAATGCTAGTTAAGAAGTTGCAGTGTTATTTAGATAAAAGAAAAGCCAGGACAACATGCCATTCAAAAACCTTTGCATTTGTTCAGAAAAAAGACAAACACAACCACAGTTGGACTAGTTAATAGCTCATAGTTTTCAGTTTTTTAAACTGTAAAAATCCTGAATCTGCTTTTACACTCATCTTCTCAATGTGAAGATGGATAAAATAGTTTTCATTCTATCTGAAATCATCTCATTTTACCAAGTTGGTCCAGTTCTTTCAATTATTTTTTTTCAAAGCAAACCATAGAAAATGTGTAATTAAAACCAACATGAAATGATCAACATACGAGCATAAGCTGTTTTGAAGCCAGGTTAAACAGCAGTTTTAAGGTCAAATATGAAAAATAGTCTATGTTTTAATAAAGAATAAAATAGTGCTTGTTCACTCAGAGATGACATGTTGGTAGCTAGTGTCATTTTGCTTTCCAAAAAGTGAACTGAACTTAGATCTGATACATGGTTAACAATATGGGGAGACAGACACAGCTCTGATCATGAGCAAAGCAGTTTAACTAAAATTTGTCTTGTGCTCAACTCTGCTATCTATTATCTTTTTCTGTAACTGCATTAAAAGCTCTGCATTGCATATAATGGTAAGTTAACTTGAGGCCCAAAAGACCTCTATAAATTTGGTTCTGTTGGTGTTTACAATGAACATCATCGAGAAAATGATAAGAGATAACTATGAACAAAGTTGCCTGCAGGCTCAGTAAGAGAAAATAATTGATTTTCAATTTGGCCAGTTTTTCATACTTTAGTTTTGTGGGATCCTTTTTGGGTCAGGCAGGCAAAAGAAATGTAAAAAAAAATTAGTGCTAATATTTTTTTTAAGACTGAGCAACAATGTGTTGTTTTTGACTTTCCAATTCAATATCGACAATTTATCTCGACCCAGGAATCTGAAGAATGTAGAAAGTCAGCAAATAAGGTCAATAGAACCAGCAGAATAAAAGAAAACCTTTGTTTAAAAAAATCAGATCAGTGATTATTGATAAACAACAATCGAAACAAGAGATCCGTAAAAGCACAAGTTAAAAAAACTGTGGTCTTATTTACAAAGCTCTTTCTGGAACAGAAATAGTGAACTCCACAAAAAAGACTGAAAAGAATAATTGCTCTTTTCTTTTACATTATATATATTTCACTTTTAACACTTTGGCAGCATTTTTGCGACTACCCTGTAGTCAAACTCTCTAGACCTCAATCAGACTACGAGGGCAGCAGTACTACAAACCCCTAAATTTTTTTATTAGGTTTTCATATGCCTATCCCCCTCCGTTCTCCACCAAAATCAAGAGACCTTGAAATAAAGAACTGCGTCAGTTTTCACTTCAAGCAAAACTATCAGCAGTCTTTTTAAAAAAACTTTATGTGGCAAATTTTTCTCTTTGAAAACTGGATTCCTGGTGATAGATAAGTAGTTCTGCAGTTTTGGGATTTTCATAATAGTTAACGAAACTTATCGCCATTTTGAAAGTGGTTCTTTACCTTGCTGTCACTAGGGAACACCAAGAAAGCTGAACAGTATCAAGGACATCGCCAACAGAACAGAACCAGCCCCTGAACAACTGGAGAAACAGAAAGATATAGCTGAAAAGATCAGGAATTTCCTTTTGGTAAATATTCTATACTTCGGAAACTGGTTTATAATCGACTAAGTTGACTCTTAAGCATCCTATTTAAAACAAATAGGATCAGCTTTCACAACTTACGGAAGATACCAAAACCTTTTCATGATGACAATTTTTCGCATTTTTCCCGCCCGATAATCTAACTGAACAAAGTGACCTGAAAACGTAAACCATGGAAAAACTGGCTGTGTTTAAAATGCTTTTAAACAACAACTACGTTTAGAAGACTGGTCATTTCTTTTGTTGATTTGGTGGCTCCAAAAGGAGCCGTTGTTTTATAAAGTGCGAAGAGACCATCTAAGCACGTTCACCACGGATTCGGCGGGCTAGCTGGATGTCCTTTGGCATGATGGTGACACGCTTGGCGTGGATGGCGCACAAGTTGGTGTCCTCAAACAGACCAACCAAGTAAGCCTCGCTGGCTTCTTGGAGAGCCATCACAGCGCTGCTCTGGAAACGCAGATCAGTCTTGAAGTCCTGTGCGATTTCACGAACCAGACGCTGGAATGGGAGCTTTCGGATGAGAAGCTCGGTGGATTTCTGGTAACGCCTGATCTCACGAAGAGCAACAGTTCCGGGCCTGTAACGATGAGGTTTTTTCACCCCACCAGTTGCTGGAGCGCTCTTACGAGCTGCCTTTGTGGCCAGCTGTTTTCGGGGAGCTTTTCCTCCGGTGGATTTACGAGCAGTCTGTTTCGTACGTGCCATCTTCAACACGAATTTCGAAGAAATGAATCGAATAAAATTGAAAAGAGAGTGTCTTCGTACTTATACTTCGCGCGTTTTAATTTGATTGGTTGGTTTTACTCAAATTTCATTGGTTCAGACTCATTTAGCAAACTACCAAAGCAATCCATGAGCTACCATGAGCAAGCTAGTCTGGTTTTAAAGACTTTTCGAATCCATTTTACATACAAACTACATTAGAAATTTCCTTCAAAATTACTAAACCTTAAAGATTTTTAATTAAGACTTTTCTTAGAGATCTAAATTTTTGTTTCATTTCTTTTTTTTTCACGATTTTCGGCATAAATAACGTCAAGCATTGGAAAAGCATAGTAACTTCAGGATCGAAATGGTTCGCGCTTCGTCGCGCACGAGCGTGATTGGTACAGTTCGATAAAGTCTGGCCTCTGATTGGCCTTCTCTGACAGCCGATTATGTGTTTTGATCCAAGCACCATTCAAGCTCAAGCTCACGAAATTTTTGTTGTTTTGTCGGTCCAGTTTGTTTAAAAGGGTCCTCTAACTCAAATACAGAATAATGATTGCAAAACTGTCGAGTTCGTTCCTATATTACGACCAAAAATCGTGTTTTTGGCTACAATAAGGCTATGAAGAAAAAACAAAGCGAAAAAGCGGGTTGACTTGTATCATCTGATTGGCCAATAAATCTTGTATGTGATTGGCTAGATTTGTTCAGTGTTGTCAATGCAGTGTAGATTTTGATCCGCGCTTTGGTTCAAGCTCGAAGCTACAAAAAAAACATCGCCAATTTTCTTCGGTTTCATGGATTCATTCCTCAAATTATTCAATTTCCAGCTTTTATTTATATAGATACATAAGTTAGAGGTAATTTTAAGTGTAAGATATTAGCACATAATCTTATTTCACAAGAAAACCGTACGCTTTTTTATTGAGTGCTACAACTTGGGATCGAAGTTAAGTATGCATAACTAACGAACCAGAGTATATCTGTTTTCTCAGACGTACGCACTTGCTTTATAAAGTCAAGGTGAACGAACTGTACAGTACAGTTGAACTACTTGAGTTACAAAATGTCTGGACGTGGTAAAGGAGGAAAAGGTCTTGGAAAGGGAGGCGCCAAGCGTCATCGAAAAATCCTTCGGGATAACATTCAGGGTATCACAAAGCCCGCTATCCGTCGTCTTGCCCGCCGTGGTGGTGTCAAGCGTATCTCTGGTCTGATCTACGAGGAGACTCGCGGTGTTCTGAAGGTTTTCCTTGAGAACGTGATCCGTGATGCAGTGACCTACACCGAGCACGCCAAGCGAAAGACAGTTACCGCTATGGATGTGGTGTACGCTCTGAAACGCCAAGGTCGCACTTTGTACGGTTTTGGTGGATAAAGAGTTGTACGTCAACAAAACCAACGGCTCCTTTTGGAGCCACCAAATCTTGCAAAAGCGAAATGACCAATGTACTCATTCGAAACAATTTCAAATGTCTGCTAAATGAGTTATCTACACTTCTATATAGATATGTTTAGTTTGTAATAACGGAACGATTGATTTATGAAGACGGAAAATTGAATTTCAAAAAAATAATTAATAAACGAGGGAGCATGCATTTTTAAAGAGTTTTCTGGCTGTTCGTTGGTCTGAGAAGTGAAAGCTTTAAAATGGTTTTTTGGGTTGCTCGTAATCTTTTCTTTTGACTTGAAAGTGTTTTCAATATTCCTCAGCCAGACCGACTACACACCTTTTTTTTGTAAGAACGAGGCTCAGATTGGCCAAAATTTGAGAAAAAGCTTGGGCTCGATCGAGACTTCTTTTAGCTTTACAAAAGTTGATTTGCTGTTCCTTACAATCGTTGTGTACATGCATACAGCATACTGTATCTTCATAGGATATGGAGGGGCATTCCGGACTGAAATACCATTCGTAAATGTTGTGGCATTCGATCGTAACTTCAATGGCATTGGTTCGTTCCGCATGTCATTCGATCGGAATGCCCCTCCACAGAAACAGGCAAACAATCCATTTCAAATGTGTTGCAGTACCTTAAACTTAATTTTCTTTTCAATTTAAACCACACATACAAATAGTAAGAACAAATTAAGAACATATGCCAAAAAATTAAGAATGAGCCTTGACCAAATTTACTGGTTCTTATTTAAAAAAAGCGTGTACATGGATACATTTCGTGCACAAAAATAGAAAATGTTTATAACCTTAGCACACTATCCTGAGGTGAATGAGATGAGCTTGTATGTTTTACAAACCCAACAGAACCATGTTCCATTTAGTGTCAGTCGAGTTGTGACTGTAGGTTCTGCAGGGCAGGGAACAGCTGTTGATGGCAACAAGGAACTCGACCTGGCTATGTTTGTCAAAGGTAATCTGTTCTTTCAAGCTGACATGTATGAGAAATGCACTGCACCGACATAAGCATTTCATTTTAATGTTTTTTAAACCATTTTCCCTAGAGGGGTACTCAAAATCCCATATGTAGGCTATACAGGTAGGTATGTGATCAGTCTACTAAAGCAAAGGTGTATAAATCGCAGACACTTTTGTTTAGAACATGGAAAAAATTAGTATGCTTATAACAGGGTTCGTTAAAAAATAACATTTTTAGACTGTTCTTGCAGGAAATGTGGGAAAAAAATTTAATACCGTTAATCAGGCCCTGGAAACCATGGAAAATTTGTGAAGCCCTTGGAAATCCCTAAAATTTTTTATTAAGCCCTGGAAAATTTCATAGTATTTTATCGAACAAACTAAATTTGCCTACTGATGTATGTTTTTCCTTTAAAGTAACAATTAAGATTTTAGACTTAATTTTTGCATGTTGTTAATATATTGAGTTCAATAAATATGAATTTTCACAACACAGCCCTGAAAACCCTGGATTTTTGAAGTTCTGAAGGTCTATGAACCCTGTTTAAAATAGATCAGCTATTACAACAGAAAATGAACTTAAAAACATAAAAGAGTAGAAAAAGAGCATGTTCATACACGAGGAATACAATTTATGTTTTTAAAGTAAAAAATTAGCTGTTAGGAAAAATCTTCGGAGTCTAAGCCTGCAATTTGAGAGGTTTCATTGCAACTTGTAGACTAGACACATTTGAGTTCGGAGTTTCAGTTTAGCTTTTTCAAGATTCCTGACACCGGATGAAGTGGTATCAATTGGCTTTTTCAGATCATTATATATTCTCCCCTCAAAGTTTTGTTTTAACAGCAAGAAGTAGAAATTAAAATCTTTTCTCCCCTTTCCCAGCCACAAAACTTAACTTTTTTATAAAATTATTGTATCGAGTCACCTCCCTTTCATATTTTTTTGTAATTATTTTTAGTACATCAATGAAAGAAAATAAAACAATAACTATGTTCTTTTTAATAAGGCTAACAAGCACCATTAAGTTACCTTATTTCGGTTTTAATTAATACATATTCTTTTTTTGAAATCTGAACTTGTTATTTTTTACATATTTGTTGTTTGTAAAATATCTTAATTGCTATGCCATATTTTATATTTCTTGTAATATAGCAAGAGACACAATTTCTCATTTAATTGCAATTATACTAAGACATAACAAATGGTAATAACCTAACTTAATTACTCTGATGAAAAGATACTCGTTTTATCTGTTTTGTTCAACTCAAACAGCAGATCTTTGGTATCCCCTTTCAAATCTATTTATAATTGTTACACACTTAGGTCCCAGTTCATTGGGGACTCATGGAGAACTATTCAGCTAATTGCATTCACTCCCAAAATTCATGTGTGATCTCACTACAAATTTTAGATAACTAGAGTGATTTTGGGAGTGACGATTCCGGAGTACTTTGAGATATCTCATTACATGTGATATTAGTGTGAATGGGATCTAAGATTTGTTAGGATTAGCCTGTTCAAGTTAATTTTTTTAAAAAACAATCAGTGTTTTTTTTGTTTAATGATTGTACATCTGATAACCCTAAACATGAGTTTGTGTTTGCAGGTTTATACTTGCAGCTATTTTCATGTGCTATATTTTTCCAAAAGACAGGAGTTCAGCTGCAACCACTAGCATTATAACTACAAAACTCCACTTCAGAACCTTTTAGTAACAACTAAGTTTTAAGAATGTTAAAATATTCCTTTTAAGAATTTTGAAATATTCCTGCAAATACCCTCACTAAATATCAACCTTTTGGGGCTATCTTGAAAATGCAGGTTCTTTAATTTGTGCCAGTTATTTTTCTGTCAGTTTACTACATACTCATAACAAGAATCTCTCATTTTTTGCAAAAAATTAGAAAAATGTCTTAGAACTAAGACATTATTTTGCCTATGTTTACTATATTTGTATACCCTGTCAGCCAGAAATATTCCAAACTTTATATTGCTTACCTAAATTCTCCCAAATAGAATCGATACTTTTCATGTTACTAGTTTAGAAAAATTTTGCTTTTTAAAATTTTCCATAGTTTTCTATGTTTATGAACTCCCATTTTCTAATTACTGATTATCTTATATTGTGTTAGTTATGCAATGAGAATACAGATACAATAGGCCCATTGCAGTTTGTGGTCACATGAACACACCTACCTTAGCTATGACAAAATGATGTTCAGAGCAGGTCAGTATTAGTTAGAAGGCATAGTTTCAAGTCTTGATGATAAGTTCTTCAAAAATGACAGCAAGTACAAAATCAAAAATTTTCTAAGTAAATGTATGTGAAAAAGATTTTGGAGAGAAAGGCTTGCTTAGACTTCAGTAAAACAAATTCTAAAAAACTATCCTACTTTCTGTTACTCGCCATCTCTTACATATTTAAGGTCAAAAGCTGAAAGTTTGCCCTTTTACTAGTGTTAACCTGTTCTTTCCATTTCTGGATACCATTTTGTTGTTGCTGCTTGATTTAAAGTCCCTATCAAGCCTATTTTTTTAAGTTCCAGATGAAAAGTAGAACCCTTTAACAAGGGTAATTTTTGAGAATAAAACCTTTTGTCGCCGTTCCTGTTACATATTTTAGACTTAAAGCATGCAATGATGACGTAGCAGGAGGCATATGACGTAGCACCAGGCATAAAGCAGAGACAATCTTTTTTATCTCAAAAATTTAATTCTGGCTACAATAGTCACATTGTTAAAACTTTAATCAATGAATTATTCCCTTGAAATTGTTTGAAACAAAAATCTTGTAACATTTTATAACAGAAATGAACTTTTATAAACAAAAACTGCATAACTCACTGCTGCTACGTCACAGGTTACCAGTCCCCGGCCTGCTCGGTGAAAATTAACTTTCCATCTTTTTTTGGTTATTCGAATTTTGAGTTTACAGATGACAACAGCTTTAATCCAAAAAGTAAAAAAAATAAGCTCGATGGGCACTTTAAAGTAGATGTGGCCATGTGACCCCTAACTGCAAAGAGCCTATTAAACAGAGGCTGACTGGCTGAGGTTGAAAATGTTACAGTGCCTATGAATTGAAACATTTTGTTTTACCTCAGTGAACAGAACTCAGCTAAATGAAGAATAGTGGTGAAAAAATTTTGTCAATACCTTTTATGGTAATAATTTTTAACTGATGATGCCACAAGAGTGATAGGGAAACTTTCAAATCAGCTGCCAATCCATAACCTTTGGCTGAATTTGAGCCAAACTTGGGTCACAAGGTAGATCGATCATCAATACATCCAAAGGTTAAGGATTGGCAGCAGATTTCATAAAATTGAAAATATCACTCTAGATCTTGTGACAGTTGAAACAGGGGCATAGCCAGGATTTCTAGGAGGGGGGGGGGGGGCAAATTGGTTCCAACAAAAACGATTGGTCTGAAATATTTTGGTGTTTACATTATGCAAAAAGAAGATGCCTTGGTTGCAAATATATACCATAGTGCCGTTGGCAGTACTTATTGTAAGAATACAACAAAACGAAGAATTTCGGAGCTCGATAGTCCAATACACTCTTGCTGGGATGAAATAGGAGGCGAGGCATGAGAGGGGGAGTTCTGAAACCCCTGGAACCCTCCCCTGGCTATGCCCCTAAGAAAAAATTAAATGTTAATATCTCGAGAACCATAAAAAAATTTTTAAAAACAAAATATTTTCAACGCTAATCCTTATTTACCAAGCCCAAGGTCTATCCACTGAGCCTTAAGCTGTCTGAGGCTATACTTTGATTTGCAGATCTACCTCGAACCGAACACAAGAGCTGGCTGCCTGCAATTGTGTACACAATCAAGACTCTTCTCAAGCAGAACAGCACTCACACGGCCGAGAAAGATACAGACGAAAAACCGCAGAATGATACTCTACCACCTTGCACAGACTTCGTTACCACCTCAACAAGTGTCATGTTTATGTGTGATGACGTCAAAGTTACTCTGTTACCGATCAATGATTGGGAGCCATATGGAGGTAGCCCCGCCCTTTATCAGATGTGTCTGAAGCAGCCAAAAGAAGCCCAGCCTTTGTAAGTAGAGTTTTTGCTAACTTCAAAAACGCTGCCATATACGCGGAACCACTCGTCCACGCGGAAGGCCTGGGTTCAAATCCTGGCCAGACCTTCACCCGACCCTCAAACCGAGGGGGGGGTTAATCCTTTCATTTGGATGTTTGGTATGACCGTTGTATTTTGTAGGGGTTAAAATTGTCAGTCCGGTATTTTTTAGGGTTTGTTAAAGAAAATCCTTTGTTAAATCAAGAGTTTGGTGATTTTTAGGGTTGAAAAACGCGAAGCTATTAGACTGCTTGCGGTCCCGTTTTTAGCAAACGTGCGTATTGAACAAGAAGTTAAAACAAAAGTTCTTTGGCGAACTTCCTGTTACGCGCGTACCTTTATTTACCGCATATCACGTTCGGTGCAACACAAGGGGACTTACCGCCGACCTGCTAGCTATCCAGGGAAAAATATCAATTTTTAACTGGTATTTTAACCGGTAGTTTTTAAACCGAGAAGTCTTTTATAGGGTGGAAATTTTTATGCCTTGTTATCTTTAGGGTCTTTTGGGGGCTTTTCTGACGGTTATTCCGACACTTTTAACCCCGAAGTACCCCCCCCCCCCCCTCCCCCTCGGGTGGGCTCAAGCATCTGCAAAATGGTTTGATTTTGCCTCTTCTTGGATAAGGACGTTAAACCATAGCCCCTTTGGAGACCTTAATTACTTAGTTGTAGAACCTTAGGTCTACCCCAGAGTGACCTATGCAAATCAAAAGCTACTCCTTACGAAGTAGATCGTTTGTAAATGGCAATTTGATACCCACACCTTATTTGATTTTACCTTTGCCGTTTTCAGTTACAACGTTGCAGTTTGTGATATTCAGACCGAGTTTATTGCGAAACAAAGCGACAAGGTTAGTACACTTCATTTGGGTGAACACGAGATCAAATCAATGAACAAATGAAATATAAGGGAAAAGGTCAAAACAATGGTACTTCCTAGGAACCCAATTTAGGGGGTGGGGTATTATGTGCCGCAACCCACCACCTTTTTTCTAAAACGCTGAATTTCAGGAGCAAATTTCTGTACAATAAAATAGATATTGATAAAGTGCTTGCACCAACGCCTTCTTTTCTGGAGAGAGGAGTCCATAATACAATAAAAATTAATACCCCTACATCAGTTTTCGAGAAATTGAGCTCTGAAAAAGTGGGGAGGGGTGGGGTAGGGGGTATGTGCCGCCACCC
>JAOBAT010103546.1:0-15534 GCA_026413305.1 Hydrozoanthus tunicans
CTTAGGCTGCGGGTAGCGGCCCGGCTAGGAATTGTAGTAGCAGAAATCTAAAGAGAAACTTCTTCATAATAATAATAGTAATAATAATAATAATAATAATGATAATAATAATAACAATTGATATTAATATTATTATAATAATATAGTTATAGTAATATTTTACGAGGCAGCGTTATCACCAAAGGTGATCTTCACGAGGGACCTCATCTTAAGTCCTTCTACGGGCGATAATTGTTTGATAGAAGCTAAGTACTACGTTGTATTGGCTAATCTACTTCTTTTTTTCTATAATCTGTTCATCTCTTAATAGCGTGAAAAATGTATCGCAATATTGGAGGTTGCCCAAAGTATATGGCGGAGAGAACATTGAAGATAGGATGAAAAGTATTCTAGCATGGGCTGGTATGTATCGTAGTTGTTTCAATTTAAGTGCCCCTCAAATCTAAGCGCCAACCAACTAAATAATTTTGTGTTCATAGTTCTTTTCTGGCGTAAGTCTTAGGAGGAATTTTAGTTATTTTGCATCTGATGAATTTATTCGATATACGTCAATAGTTACTGCGGAAATCTATAACAATAAAACATTTACTTCATACCGACATCTTGTTTTGCAACATCAAATTTTTATGAGACTGGTACTTACCTTAAAGTATAATGATAATTCTTGGAGATACTTAAACTGAATGCGAAAGAACAGGCCGAGAACCATTTAGTCAGTTTTTCTCGGAGCACAAAAAATGGCGAAGGTTTGATGAATGGGTCGGGTAGAAGCTGAAAGCACAAAGAACCGCTAGGTAGCAATACCCCATAATGTTTTCATGTCTCGAAGAATTTCAATTATACTTTAAGTAATATCAAACTCTTTTCTCGATATGCTCCACATTATGGGATATTTATGCAACTTAAAAGCAACGAGCCAACTTCAAAGCATAGTGTTCAGCCATATTCGTAGATACAATGACAAGAACTGTCAATAAACTCTTGCAAAATGAAAGATACAATTGTAATTGTACCAAATTAACTTGGAAGATGTGAAATGAAAGTTTCACTTACTTTGTTGCACATCATGCATCAAGTTGAGAGGCTTTGCTTGCATAGACAGATTTAATAATTTCAGTGCAGATAAAAAAAGGTCAGAAGCCCCGACGTTTGCTAACATAGTAGCAGCCCACACTTAAACTAACTTTATGGATAGAAAAAATGGTTACAGTTCGACGCCATTAATTCGAGCTCGGAAGACTCGAAAACCCGCTAATTTAAACAAAGTTCAGTTGCCCAAGGATTTGGAAAATAAGAAACTAGTATGAATCGAAAACGTATGAATTCTTAAGTTTTCGCGGCAAAACGGAGCAAACGTCTGGACGATATAATTGTACCGCTGACAAAGTTATGCAATACTTGAATAAGAATTTCTTGCCGAAACAACATTGTGAGCGGTAGATACTTTGAATTTAAGTTGTCTTGTTCAATCTGATATCAGACTTAAGATAAATGGTGCACGAGTCTTCCCGAACGGCAGTGTTAGACCCTTGAGAAGTTCTACGAACTCCTACTTAAAAAGGATTCTTTTTGGAATCAATAACTAGACACCTGGTCTTTAGGCTTAATACATGTTTATTACCTTGGAGTTATGCTTTTCAATTATTCCAATCACGCACATGCAAAGGTAACCATTTTGCGCGCGCTTTCGATAACCTCCGATATTTAAAAATTTATTTACATAAAATGTGCTTATCACTTTTTTTGACATGGAGGGCGAAATTACTTCGATTTGATTGGATACAACGGGGGCATTCTTTACTTAATTCAGGGCAAAATTAGGCGCTGGTTTACTTCCGATATTTTCCAAAGATTTTCAGAAAAATTAAAATATCAAAATACTTTAGAAAGTTTTCTAGCTGTTTTAGAAAATTTCGAAAAATTTGCGAAGATAAAACACCATGGAAACGTTTTAAAACCGTTTTTCGAAAATTACTGAATGTTTCCAGAGATTGCAAAGACTTTTAAACTCGAAACAATATTGGATAGAAAACTCAGTTAAGCAACGCTTTGTCCTGACGGTGCTGCGAAAAATCAAGTATTTTGCCCTTCATGTAATAAACATCTAAAGCCCACCGCACACTCGTGCGACAGCGTGCAATTTTCGTCGCATGCAATCGAAATTGTTGTCGCACGTTCACCACACACATTTGCGAGAAGATGCAACTACCTCCAACAAACTGCGTTCACTTTTAAGAAAATCAAACATGTTTGATACATGAGATCATTATTGCACGCGATAGAAATTGCATCGCAGGCCCCCGCACACTTGTGCGATGTGCTGCAATTTTGATTGCATGTGACGAAAATTGCATGCTATCACACAAGTGTGCGGTGGGCTCTAATCGCAAGGGGCAGATCAAAATATAGGATTAATTTCACTTGTGTTTTTTTTCTTCTCTTTCCAGAAGTTGCCAGTGTCTCTTCTTCCTATACTAGTATATAAAACAAGAACTCAACCAGTGACTCGGCTCCCCATGTGAGTCTCTGTAGCTCAGTGGGTAGAGCATCTGACCAGTAACAAGAGGGTTGCGGGTTCGATTCCCGTTATTGACTCAGAATTTTTTCTGATCCTTCAACTTGCGAATAAATAATTTCTTCAAGCATGTAAAACAGTCATTCAAATCAGAATTGGGCTTTTTGGTACCGGCTGAATCCTTCATCAGCAGATGTAAAACTATAAATGTTTTGTTGAAATAACAACAACAGTTCAAAACAACACCAAACGAAACAATCAAAGGGATATCAGAAGAGAGTTTTAAGACCCTACAAGAACACAGCATTTAGGTTGCCCGCATACCCACGAAATCTTAAGATATAACAGAAACAGATGTCCATAGGTGTTGTGTACATTATCTTTTGCAACAGTTGCGATAAATGACACGTTGGTCAAACAAGAGGAGTATAGAAACCAGGGTTAAAGAACACGCAAGAGCTGTTTTCCTTGGAGACATCAATTCACTCTTGACCAAACACGTTAAAGAAACGATCATGAGTTTGACATTGATTATACGAAGATTGTCGACCAACGACATCAATGGACGTTTGTGTTTGGAAGTTTGGCATTCAATTAAGAAGTATTATATAAATGAATATATGCACGTGTCGATCGTTTATTAAGTTTTAGTTTTTGCTCGGTAGATGTGTCTCTAATAGCAACAATCTGTTTCACAGCCGAAGCCGGGTTTGGAGGGACAGTTGTCAGTGCCGCACTTCAATCCTTTCTGGCAGTCGTCATCGCTGTCACAATCCCCATGATCCTTTGGGCACTTGCTGGAGGCAGAGCAGCAGTCACCGTAACTAAAATTCTCAATGTCTCCCGAACAGTTATCTAATCGTGAAGAAAGGAATTAGTACAAGTTTACTTAGTTATTTCGCTTGTATACCCTCTTGGCTTGTTTATGTAACAAAAAGTGTATGCAAAGGTAATTAATGTCTGAAGCCAGCTACATTTACATATTCTCTATGACTCATCTTTGTTTAGGGAGAAACCTAGAATTTTAAGTATTAATTTGAAACTCGTCTCGCCACAACAAAAGAATGTATTCAAAGGACAACACCTTATACTAATTTGGTACTACCTTTCTGGCAACAGTCAGTTTTACCGATAAAGCCAGCTTTTCGATTGGGCAATTATGTGATCAACAAACCAGTTCGGACTCGCAATCTTGATCGGAATCACATTCCCTTAAACTGAGTGAGCATTTATTTGACTTGGCACAACAATCATTGTAAAAATGATCTGATTTCTAACCATCGGAATCTATATATAGAATGAAATGCCGTATTACAAAGATTTGCAAATCATTGAAAATTTCAAACATGGTATAATTTGTTACTGTTAAGCTGCACAGAGGAATGTTCGACAACTATTACGTATAACTGTGAAAGCTTTTGCCCAAACCTAAAAAGAACACTTCAATGAGTTTTGGGTTCAACTTATCAAAATACTTGCCTTCTTGCAAAGTTACTTTCTTGCAACAGTCAGATTTAACGGTAAATCCGGGTTTAGTTGGGCAATTGTCTGACCCACAAATCAATCCGGTCCTACAGTCTTCATCGGAATCACAATCCCCTTGACCCTGCGAGCATTTATTTGACTTGGTACAACAGTCGTCATAAAAATGATCTGAGTTCTCTCCATCGCAAACTGTTTAAGGAACAAAAATTAAACAATTTAAACGTCACAAATAACTAAGTCGTCTTTGGGTAGTTCCAACGTCGCATCAAGAGTTGTGTCGGTCAAATTCTAAGCCTATTTGTAAAGCACGTTGCACATCACTTAAAAGTGTAAGTGTTTATTCTAATTAAAAATTAAAATACTTGCCCTTTAGTTCTGGTATCTTTTTAATCTGGCAACAATCAGTTTCACCAGTAAATCCAGGTTTAATTGGGCAGTTGTCTGACCCACAAACCAATCCGAACTCACAGTCTTCATCGGAATCACAGTCCCCTTGACCAAGTGAGCATTTATTTGACTTGGTACAACAGTCGTCGTAAAAATGATCCGATTTCGTTCCATCGCAAACTGTTTAAGGAACAAAACACAGTTGTTTAAGCATCACAAGGAACTGTAAATCCTATTGGGCTAGAAAGCTAAAATTTTCGTGTTGTCCCAGTTAAACATCCCTTTAGAGGCATCGATATTATGTTAGTCTGTATTTGTTATTTATTTGTTTCAAAAATCTCAGCTGTGTAAGTGTTCTGTCACTGACCAACCTAATAAATATAGATATATAGACAAGGTTTTGCTTATTTTTTTTGTGCCCTTGAGGACTTTTTCACGCAGGTTATACGTATTTCTCCCTTCTGTTCTGTTTCTTGAGACCTAGGTAGATGAGTTGTTGGTATTATTACTAGAACAGAGCCCTTAGTCTAGTCGTATATATAGAGGCTGTAAATCGCACACCTTGAGTTTCGTGGTTCAACTTGGTAGTGCAGCATTTGTCAACTGTCCAAAAGCCTGGTTTCTGGGGACAGCTCTTTTTTGAGCAACTCAAACCAGCCTGGCATGCATCGTCGTTACTGCAGCCTCCGTGGTTGTTAGGACATTTGTTGAATGCCGTGCAGCAGTTGATGTAGCTTTTACTTGGTATTTCACCGGAACAGTTTCCTTAAAAATTTCAGATCAGTAGTTGAGCTTTGTTACCAAGAGTAAAAAAAGACGGCTATTTTAATTATACTTTTTGCTAGTCATAAACGTAAAACAGTCATTCATTTGTACCAAGCGCTCGTTCAGTAAAATCACTGTGCATTCTTTAACGCGGAGGAAGATCCTAACAGCTTGTTTAGAATAATCAAGGTAACTCAATTGCGTCGTTGTGCAGTCAATAGCATTAGTTTTTAGGGACATTCATACGCACGAAATGTAATGTCAATAGCACGAACTGACAAACGTCAATACTATGGATAATCTATCGTTGAAAATTGACATTCATTAAAGTCCCTATCAAGCTTAGTTTTTACTTATAGGATTAAAACTGTTGTCATCTATGAACTAAAAGTTTAAATAACCAAAAAAAATTTTAGCGTCTAAGTATGCTTTTTAATAAAAAAAATCTGAATGTAAATTTTGACCGAGCAGGCCGGGGACTGATAATCTGTTACGTAGCAGCAGTAAGTTACGTGGTTTTTGTTTAAAAAATTCCATGACATTTTTATTTTAAACCATTTCAAGGGAACAAACCATTGATTAAAGTTATAACAATGTGACTATTGTAGCCAGAATTGAATTTTTTGAGATAAAAAGGATTTTCTTTGCTTCATGCCTCGTTCTACGTAATATGCCTCCTGCTACGTCATCGTTGCACACTTCAAGTCTAAAAATGTAACTAGGACTGCGAGCGCTCTGCTGCTGTAGTGGCTGTTTTTGTTTCGCAAAAGTCATACAGGTGGTAGAGTTTGAAACATTTCCTTTATGTCCTTTTTGACGCCAGACCAGAAAAGGCAATCTCTAGCTTTCAGGGGACATTTCTCTATCCCTAAGTGACCCTGGTAAATGAGCGCGTGCATCATCCTCACGAAAGTTACAGTACTTTTTTGAGGTCATTCGGACAGTCCTTCATGTGTTTTGGCAATCCGTGGTATACGACGTCTTTGAGGTGATTTATTGTGATACCCTCATTTGTCGCGTCACGTGTCTCTTGTAACTTGGCAGGAGTGGCAGGTAAGAGTTGCGTGATTTCATCTATTTCAATTTGGGGGCTGTCACAGTTGGGTGTCGGTGACTCCCGGAAGCACACTTGTGAGAGGGCGTCAGCTACCACATTGGCCTCACCAGCTACAGTATGTACACAACATCGACATTGTATTTAGACATTCGTAGTAACAGCCGTTGTAGGCGTGGTGGTGCACTGGCAATGCTCTTCTTCCAGACACTTTTGAGGGGCTTGTGGTCCGTCTCAACGACCGACTTTTTGCCGTGGACATAAAGGTGGAACTTGTCAAGGGAGCAGCAGGCGATAAGTAGTTCTCTCTCTATGTTGCTGTATTTGGACCCTGTATCTTTCAGTGATCTGCTTGCATAGTGGGCTTCTCTGCTTTGTGTTTATATGGAACGGACTTTCCTCGCTTTCCGTATCTATGTTTCATGTGTACATCACCTTGATATATCATTTTTAGTTGGCTTTCAGCTGCCTCTAGTGGTTTGGCAAATGCTTTTGCACGATTAAATATCAGAATGTTGTCTTATTTTAAGCACTCCTTCCTCCCTCGAGTTGAGTTGATGCCAAACACAAAGTGATCGCGGAAAGACCGCTTGTGTTGAGTGCTGGGATAGTTAATTTTTTAATGTGTATTCGAACTTTTGTGACGAATTCCTCGATTGACACATCACCCTGTTTGAGTTCATGCAGCTCCCATGCTGACATGATTCGTTTGATTGAGGTTTTACCATAATTCCAAAACCCGTCCAGTAGGATTCCAATGATTTCTGTTCGTCTTTTGACAGGTCCCAGCTGTTGGAAATCTCTATCCCATGCGCTCCTGACCAGAGGACCTGAAAAAAGCAATTCATACTGTTGTTTCCTTAATTTGAATCTGCTATAAAGTCCTTCGTTTGCGTTCCAACCCATTTGAGGGCTTTTAACATACTCGAGTTGGCGACCACATTTGTTATGATGGTCGAGTCGTGTCGATTTTTTCGAAGAAAAACCAGTAGAAATTTATAGCAAACAGGAATAAAAAACCGGAGTTTTCTGCACTTCTGACACCATGTTAAAGTACAGTGGATACTGAGAGCTGACTGTGGATAGGACGCTTTTTAATATCAGAAAGCATGAAACTTCAAGAATCACAGGACGCCATGTACTCATAATGAACATTTTCAAATGTAAAAAAGAAACCTGATCTGTTTACCGGCTTCAAACAAGCTCTCGAAAATTCCCTTTGTGAGCGGCCTTTTATGAATTGTGGTTGCCATTTCAACCCTTTAATATTGCTCAGGGTTTTATCTAAACAGTTGAAAGTCTGATTCAACTCTTAAAAGTATGAACGATTATGCCGTTAATGATTTTCTGATGTAGTATGTGCCTCGTCGCTTTCTTGCAGAGAGAAAGAGAGAAAACGTTCGCAACGATTTGTTACGTTTGTTCTTGGAAATTTCTTCTGTTTTATGTTGACAACTCACCCTGCTATTAAAGTAACTCTACAAAACAAGTTCTTTTTCTATCTTTATGTATCTTGGAGTCCGAGTATTTTTATTTTTAGATAAAAATACAATAAGTAAACAGCCTCATGTCGTCGAACCGACACTTTGAAATTAGTTACTCGTGAAAAAAACATAAACAAAATAACTGTCACAGTTTATCATGGAAAGCATTCACAGCAAAATTTGCGCACTTTTTGTGTTCTTGGAAAACAGCTGCATCATTTTTTCCTAAAACCTGAGCTTCGCTGACAAGTTTCGGAAATCGCAATGGGCCAGAGTATTTTCCTAGTCCAGTGTCAAAATCGCTAATCAGTGAATATCCTGGATAAGCACTTTTTAATGGACCAATCAGTGCGCACGAAAAAAAAAATGTGCGCTGTTCTGGAGTATCGTTATTAACAATTATCCCCCAAAGTAGAGGTGACTAGTAAATAAGCTCGAAAAACTAAGATTAATACATTTCATGTTTTCATGAAATGATTGCTAGAAGAAAAAACTAAGATTAATACATTTCATATTTTCATGAAATGATTGCTAGAAGCCAACTGGCGCAGATAACATTTGTCATATTTGTTTTTACACAAAAATCCTCGCGGACTTGCCTTTTGATATTTGAACATCTTTTTTCTGGCAGCAGTCTGTTCTGACTGTGAACCCAGGTTTTATGGGGCAGTTGTTTTCTCCACACTTCAACCCATCCTGACAATCGTCATCATCGTCACAATCCCCGTGACCCTCCGGGCATTTGTTGCTGTACTGGTTGCAACAATCGTCATAATAATGAACTTCTTTCTCTCCATTACAAACTAAAAGAAGAGAAGAATGTGACTGTCGTGAAAAAAATTAAGTTGCTTGTTGCAAAATTAAGAGTCTTGCTCATGGTTAACATGTTATTTTAAAAAAAACTAACCTTGAACTTCCCGAAAAAACTTCCTTGTGCAGCATTTATCACAATCCCTGAAGCCTGGTTTTTGAGGGCAGTTATACTTTTTACACTTCAATCCATCTTGGCACACAGCATCGCTATCACAAACTCCGTGGCCGTTCGGACACTTGTTGAACAGTGTGCAGCAGTTGATATAGCTTCTGTTAGACAGTAGTCCAGAACATTGATCTAATAATGACAACAGGAAATAATAATAGTAATAATAATAATAATAATAATATAAAAAAAATAATAATGATAAAAGTAATAACAATAATAATAATAATAATAATATGAATAAAAGAGATTCGAATCTTAAAAAAAAAAAAATTTTTAAAATGCTGTGCACATTTTCACGCTGTTGGGTTGTTTATGTCGGTGGTCTAGAAAGCGTGGTAGAATAATTCTAGGCCCGGTTGTACAAAGCCTGGATAAGCTATCCGCTGGATAAAAGCTAATTGTCGTCCCTAACAAATCCAAGATTGTTTGACTCTTTCTTGATTTCTCTATCACTGGTTGTTAAGTGAGTGGAAGACTCCTAGAGTAATGGGTAAAATTTCGTCAAACAATTTTCACTACCTATTTACTGCCGAAAATAGAAAGCACTTATCCAGCGGATAGCTTATCCAGGCTTCGCATAACCGCGCCTTGATCTTAAACTGCTTTGCTTTTATTTAGAGAACATAGTTGTAGCTTTTTGCGCCGAATTTGCGTGAGTACGAATTGTTAAGGCTTTCTGTATTGCGATTAGCTGCTAACATATCAATGAAAAAGGCTTGAATGGGAACCCTTGAAAAAGGCTTAAAATGTTAAAGACGTACAAAAGCTTTTATGACCTACTTGAAATATTCTTAGGATTTTTAACCTTTATCAGATCCGATTGAAACCCTAACTGATCGCAAAACTAAAACCTAAATAACCATAATATGGTTTAAAATAATAAATACTAAACAGGATGTTCACGTTAACACACATGGTTTTATTAGGAACTTCAATACTTCAAGCATTTGGTAAAGGCGTCATAATCATTATAACCATCACCACCATCATCGTCATCATCAACTAACTATAATTATCATCTTGAATTTAATCATCAAAATGATTCTATTCTATTGCAAACCTTATCTTTGATATGCTTAAAGATATCAGTTAAAAAAATGTAATTTTTATAACAATCTACTTATTAATAGTCTGCAAAAATGAGTAAAGAAAGCAATAGTCAATCCCATTTGGGCCGTCATGATCCACTTGCGTCTAACGTCACAATGTGAAACTGCATTTTGTCATCGAAGAATTAAGGAAAACTGTTTTTATTCTACTGGCAACAAAACAGTCCGAAGAAGGCAGTAGGGCTCATTCTTTTGACAACTTTTTGTTGAGACATCAGATGTCAATGCAACAGGACGGCCTCCTTGGAATTGACTAACAAGAAATCTCTCTTTACTAACTTTTTGCAAATTATTATTAAATAAGTAGTTGTTAAGTTCTTTATTGAACATAAACTGATGCTTTTAAACATATAGGAAAATAGTATTGGTTTGCAGGTTGCCTTTAAGTTGATTAGTCGCAACTTAAGATCTTCACTGACTAAATCACTCCTTACTGTACCAAGGTCAAAGCTTAAAAGTTATGGCGATAGGTCATTTTCTGCTGTGGCTCCAAAATTATGGAAGAGTCTACCAATCACAATTAGAGAAAGTAGCTCAGATCCTACCTTTTTAAAAAAGCAATTATGTAAGTCTATTCTGTTAATAATTTAGTTTTAGGATTTAAAGAATATCTTAGTATTGTATTCATTACTATTTATTTATAATAAGCTCTTAGTATATATTGTAAAGCGCTATAGAGCAACTGGATATAGCGCTATAAAAATCTTGTAATTATTATTATTATTATTGATTTCACAAAAGCGGCTTGAATGCCTATACAATAGACAATCAACTTAATCAATACTCACCAGTTGTGGAACGATCTGCTTCCTAAAACATCAAAAAAATTTTTAGGTATCAAGAAGACAAAAAAAGACACAACAAAACTATATTCCCATTTCACGGTCTTTCCAGAGTTATTTACAACTTATATTCAGGGGTTACATTACACAGTTACACACCAGTAAGTAAAATAATTCTAAATATATAAGGGCGTTTTGAGAAATGTCTACCGAATGTCTAACGAAGCCAATAAATTTTCTAATTAGACATTAGTCACAGAACTAGTAATTTTTTTTGTTTCGGAAAACATAGCTTTTCATCTGACTTTAAGGTCATTTCCCAGTTTTGCATTGCGCATCTTAATGCGCATACTAGAAATCTTAAATTGTTTACACATTTTTATCGTATTCTAGTGAATGTTGAACTTTCGAAGACTTTTCAGAAATATAATGCAAAAAATAATTTCCCTCATACTATATGGGGCTTTTTATTTAACTCGTTCCAGTCTCCCCTCGGAAATGGGGAAAAACATCACATATTTTGCAGGTTTTTCTAGAGTTTTTTTCTTATAAATTTTTATAAGTAATCATTTATGATGAACAACAAGAACGATTGTTTTCTTGACATAAATGGGTGGAACTGCTTCTTTTCTCTTTCTAATTTCTCACCTGTTGCTTTTCATAGTACATCCAACCTTTCCATTCTCTGTATGATGCTGGATGTTGGTCTCTTGTACCATAGTTTAACATACAGTTTTTGGCAATCAAAGTATTTAAGTAGTTCACAGACAAACACTTGCTCTCAAGACTACACACTGCCAGGCACTGGTCCTCTGGTAGGAAACTCTTAGAAGTGAAATCATGGCCCTCTAGAGCTGCATCTGTATTAATCCAACAATATAATATCAAAGTAACAATAGAAATTTTAATTTGGAAGTTTTATATGTGATATAATTTGACTCCTCGTGCAAATGGAGCGAGATACATTACCAAGACAGGGCTTCACTTCCAAAAGATTAAGGCGTGCATTTTTGAGACAGAAAATTAAGGAAAATCTTCAATCTAATTTAAGATCTAAATTAGCAAACAAATTTTTAATTCCTCCAGAGAACCTTGGATTCAGTCCATGCCTCTTTGTCTCATTCCGGTATAAAAAGTAGTTCCCCCTTTCCTCCCCTAACCTTGCATCCCTTCCCCACTAACCCTGTATCCTTTTCCCCCTAACCCTGCACCCCCCTTCCTACCCTAACCCATCATCACCTTCCTCCCCTAACTCTGCACCCTCTTTCCTTCCCTAACCCTGCATCCTCTTCCGTTCCTCAAAGCAAGGATACTAACTACATCTCATAAAGATAAATTGACACAAAAATACAAAATACACCAGTTCCTGCTCAAAAGGCTTGTAAAATTAATTTGATAATTCAGATCAACTCGCTTTTTGGAGTGCGCATATACTTTGAGATTAACTCTGCTTAATGTAGTTAATTATACTTTATGTAACAAATGCAAAATGTGGAGGGAAAATTCTTGCTACTTACTGTAAGAATACATGTATAACGTTACTGCCGGGCACTGTCCTTGTCCGTTTAAAACGCGTACCGCCAAGGAAAGGGTGATGTAACAGCAGACAACTGTTTTGGTGGCCATGCTCAGGCTAAAAGACAAATACATTTGTTGCAGGTCTTAAACTTTCGATCATTACATGATTCATTAGTTGAGCATAATTTGGTCTTCCAGTAATAAAAAGAGGAGGCGGTATCTTAAGATAGCATATAGTGATAACACAACATAATAGGTAATCACATGACCATACTTGCAATTATTCAATTATTTTTCTTAAGGGCAGTTTGAAATGCCAAAACTTGAAAAGTCGTTGGTCATGAAGGGCTGAGAAGGATAAATCCTTGCCAGTAACGAAGAACTGTTTAATGGTACTGTGGATTTAACGAAGAACAGCTGGGAATGATCTTGTTGATCGGCTGACAGTTGTTGTTCATGGAAAAGGGCCCAAACGAGCAAATGTGCCCGGTTTCGTCAGCTGCAATCTGCATTTCTGCAAGTTTGATCAACGGATGGACAAGAAATTTTGTAGCATGTAAGCCTGGTCCGAAACTTACAAAAAATTTGAACATTAATTTTTGGGGGAAGATGGTTCACAGCAATTTTCTGATGATTTTCTCACAATCAGTATCACGGCAGAATTGTGTCGCACGAAGGATAAGCAAAATTTCTTTCAAAATCCGTCGTAAAATCAGGCTGGGTTTTCAAGGTTTTGATTACAAAAGGGCCCATCTGTAAAGCAGCACAGTTGTTTGTAACTTATTTGTAGCTAAAGGTAGATTGAAATGATTGAAAAACATTTGTTCGCTTACCTAAAGTTCGTTTGCGCCTGGCCACCAAATTATCAGAAGAAATTGACTGCCATGTGATTCAAGGAAAATCCGTTACCCGACTCAAGATTTCCACGGTAAATTTCCCTTGAAAAATCTATATCGCTCTAGTCGATACGCGTATAGGTTCTTTGCGGGAAGTTTAGCATGGAATTCACGAGTCAGGCAACTAACCTAGCTATAAAACCGGACGAGATTTTGTAGAATCTGAATTAGAAGCAATTAGCAAAATATTTTGAAGATATTGAAATGGCAGTTATAATAGTTTAAGAGTATTTAGCTTACTGGCTTAAGTGTTACTAGATAAAAGTTCAAAAATGTTGCTCAAAAGACAGAAATCATTCGAACCCTACCAACGTTTGTTTTCACAGCCTTTCCCTTGAGCAAACCGATCTTGTTCAGCAAGCAATCACACGCGGTTAAAAGACAGTACAACTTGTCTTGAAGAATATTACTACTCCGAGATAAATCATTTAGCATTTCAAGTATTTAAAATTGACTCTATGCTTATCAATATTTCATTCTGTCATTGTAAAACTTCCTGATTACTTAGCGTTATAATAACTTTTGTGACGATGAAAATCGAAGAAGAACCACCGCACGGACACTCTCTCCGGCTATAAATGAACTAGTCGAGATTCTAACATTTTAGTCTAATGATCGCGTTAAGCGTGGAGTTGTAAAGTTATATTACTAGATTTTTACATTTGCACAATTTTCATAATTCTAATATATGTTTTTACATACATACGTTTATTTTAGTATTTTGGCTATAGTTTGATAAATATTAAAAGCTTTGAGAGAGATAAATAAACAGCGTTTTTGGACTATAGTCCTTCGCCAAACCAAACTTTATTTTTTAATTAATTTCATCTATTTTAGCATTTTCACACTCATGCAAAGTGAGTATATCCCACTTTTATGGCGGGCCAGACGTCTTAGAAATGTCACCGAATCCTGTCGCCCAGTCAAAACAATGGAAAATGAACAACGAACTACCGTACAAAGGAAAAAAACAACTTTGTACCCCGGATATCCTAATAGTTTTGAGACCTGTTGCCCGCCAAAACAGAAATTACTTTGGATTGACGTTACGTTGATATTAAAACTTTGTATTTCAAGAGGTACCTGTTTTGATATATACAGAATATTGAATACACAGTGGCGCTTACCTTTGAGTGGAAAACATATATTTCAAAAGGAAACGCAGCAAATCTTTTATCAACAAGAGAAACTTCACATGCTCGCGCAAACGTGTAATTTTCTAGATATGAGATATTATATAGATATGAGTGTTTGTTTGCGCCGAAATAAGCGGGAAAAACAAAGAAATGACGTCAGTGATACCTTCACTAGTGAGGGTATGGAGCACAAGTTACTCGTATCCCGGATGTAAATTCATATGGAGTCTTTTTGTCGTTAAAACACTTATGTTTGTTTGTAACAAATTGTATTACGATCTTTTCTTCTTTATTATGTTAGCCATATAGGGGCAGTCAGGATGGCCGAGCGGTTAACGGTTAGCGGTTAGAGCCACCACTGTGGACCCGGGATCGAGTCCTGGGTTCCGCATGTGGGCAAAGATTTGTCGATCTCAATCTGACTCCGAGGGTTTTTCTCCGGGCTCTTCGGTTTTCCTCCCTCAACAAAATCGACACCCAGCTAATTCTATCTGGCTGTGGAGCTGTGCTCCGAGGTCATGCATGGGCCGTATAGCGGCGGCATTTTATATGCGCCTTAACCCTATCTTACCCGGGCTATTTTGGCGTTGCAGAACCTGGGGGGATCCCCTTTGGGCCCCCCCTCCTTATGTTCCTTATACTTCACCCTAAATTAATGAAACTTGGCACAACTGTCGATTGTGATAAACTCTACTTTATTTTAGTAATTAAAGTTCTTAACTAAATACGACGTCATAATGACGTCATCTTTTCTATTTCCATTGCCCAAATTTAACGTCTTTAGGATTAATCTTTCTTCCTCATATGACTTTAATTTTATATATTATCAATGTCAACCTTCAATAGGATATACATATATGTGTGTGTGTAACAATAGTTGCGAATGACGTAATAATGACGTCACAGTCTTTAATTAATAATCAAACTGCTATAGCCTGGAGGTTAAGGCTACAATAATATTTGGTACCACTTGCCATACCATTGATCAAATGCAATAAAAAAAGGAAACTGTATCGCATAAAGTTTGCATTTTGTAAAAGATAAAAAAACCGTTCTTTTGGAAATTGGTAAAAACATGTCAATGACAACCATTTTTATCAAGTCTACCCAGAATACATTGCTCTTTTATAAAAAATAATGTTGTATTATGAAGCAATATGTAAAACTAACCTATTAACGTCAGAATATTTACAATTCAGTCTCATAAACTTATTTTTTACAAATATTAATTTGAAGAAAACTTAAAAAAGAAATTAAACAGAAATAGCAAAATGTAGCATCTGAGTTTCCTGTTACCATGGCAACGAGCGAAAGCGGATGGTTTCAATCTCGATACCAAAAGATTCCCCATAAAATTTGAGGAAAAGTCGGAAGATTTTAGTTCATAAGAATAAACTATTCAAAAGAAACAGAAGAAAAAC
>JAOBAT010103557.1:0-15533 GCA_026413305.1 Hydrozoanthus tunicans
GAATCAATTAGATAGAGCATTAGACAAGTGAACTGTTAAACCAACTTTAAAAAAGCCATTTTGTATTAATATATTTTTAATTAATTAATTTAATTTGCTAGTTATGTTGTCAAGACTATCCTGTAAATCACTTTAGTTAGATATGTAGCCAGTTCTCAGAAAAAGGCTATGGCCTAGCTTGCAATGCTAACCGAGTTCCCTCTCGGTACTCCCACCATTTGAGTTTTGCCAAGCTGAGTGTCTTTTAATTTTGTTATCATTATTTCTTTTATTCTTTTCCCTATAAGCCAGAGCTCACTGATTTCCATGCCCATGGCCACTACAACTCGCATTCATGCACAATTTCATTGTAAACTGTATTAATGCTAAACGTAATCAATTTCTGAATAAGAACGATTTTTTTCAACGCTTTTTTGCAGGGCGGAACATGGGTTCACCAGTTTGTTTTGGTCTGTGTTTGGTTTGACCGACCTTTCATCATTCGAGACCCGAAGCAAAGTGTTTGGGATCACAACCAAAACCGGACAGACGTTGTTCGGTCTGTTCCAGTTGATCACGGTGATCGTGGCAATCAACATGCTGATTGCAATGATGACGAGATCCTTTGAAGCTATCGCGGTTAGTATCAATTATGTAACAATCCATCTATCAAATCATCCATCCATCCATTCCTTCCTTCCTTCCTTCCTTCCTTCATTCATTCATTCATTCATTCATTCATTCATTCATTCGTTCGTTCGTTCGTTCGTTCGTTCGTTCCTTCATTCATTCATTCATTCACTCGTTCATTCATTCATTCATTCCTTCATTCATTCGTTCGTTCGTTCGTTCGTTCGTCCGTCCATCCATCCATCCATCCATCTATTCATTCATTCAATCATTCATTCATTCATCCAACCAATCATCTATTCATTCATTCATCCATCCATCCAATCGTCTATTCATCCATTTTTTAATTCATTCAATAATTTGTTCATTAATTCAATCATTCGACCATCCATCCATCCATCCATCCATCCATCCACCCAATCGTTCGTTCGTTCATTCATTCGACCATCCATCAACGCAACCATACACCCATTTGTTCTTAAAATCCGTGTCTTTCCGTACGTATATTTCTATCTTTCTTTCTATCTTTCAAAGGTTGCTATTGTCTTTTTTTTCGTCTCGAACCTCAGGAAAATCAGGACTTGCGATGGAAAGTGTCAAGAACCCGGATGTGGATGAACTGGGTTGACAAAGGAAGTAATATTCCATCTCCGTTTAACCTCATTCCCAACCCGAAAAATGTTAAATGGCTGTTTCAAGAAATTGTCAAAACTTGTCATCGCTGCTGTGTTAAAAAGGTATTTCATTTCTATTCGGGATACAAGTGATCAGCAGTAAGTAGATGAGCCCGCATTTGTTTTTGCTTGAACAGCGGATTTCTGTGACGTTTGGCGGAATGACGTCATATTTGTACAACTGACACTGTTTTACTAGGAATATTAACGCCAAGTAGTAAATGAACAGTTTGGAATATTAAAGATCATCCTTTGACGCGATTTAAACCTTTTTTTCGCAGTTAAACCCTCGAGTTTGCAATTTTAATTTTTCAGGCCTCTAAGTGATTTTTGTACATCGGGGGAGGGGGAAGGGACATGATTGTTGGTTCGAATTAGGAGCAATTAATGAGGTGGTTGTTTTGATGGTTGAAAAGTATTTTAGGCCGCACACTTGGAGGTGATTGGTGGGGTGAGAGTGTGTGTAGATGAAACTTGATTGAATCCAATAATGAATACAATTATAGGGGGTGATTAAGTGTTTGCTAAGGAATTGGCTCAGGTAGTGGTTATGAGGTAATTAATTGTTTGACCTGAAAAATACGAGTACTTAATAAATAGAAAACTGCTTTAAGCTTTGTGGATATCAAAGATTCTTAAGCGCTCGTACAAACTTAATGTTGTTTCAGCTGTTACGATTCAGTAACTATATGCCCTTCGTCTTTTAAATAAGGCTGTATTTAACTTAATAGAAATCTATTCACCAGCTTTCGCAAATGCTGTATTCTGATTGTCTACAAGAAAGTGCCTGTGAGATCCAATATGACTTCTACACTTCTCGATTTTAGTCGTTTCTGAAGTCGACTTGAAGCTTTTAATTGGCAAACAGTTCAGGTAGCAAAAATATGGTGTAAAAACTGATTTATATGCACAGTCTTTTCTCATCCATTTATAGGAAGAGGCAACTTATCATGTCGGCAGGCAACATGAAGAGGTATGGGCACGCGTGCGACGTTGATTGGCTAGTTTTGTATTTTCTGAGGTTTGATTGGCTCAGACAAAAACTGTCTTAATTGTTTCCCGCCAATTTCTAAAGGAAAGCCCCATCTTAAACTGTACATTTTTTTTCCTTTACTGCGGAAAGTCTTAAAACTATAAAGTTCCCGGCATAACCTTTATTATCTACAATTACCTATCTTATAATCAACATTTTAGAAACTTTTGATTTGAACAAAATGCGAATGTTATGATTAAGATTAAGGACGTGACGTCAGTATGACGTAGACTTGGAATCTCTACTCCTCGTACAGCTAGAACAGTAGAGTGTAAAAATGCTGGAAAGAGGTATTAATATTGCGTGCAGCTCGATTTTCGTTATTTCTTTAAAACCCTCCTCCTAGCTCTGACACATTGTAAGCCTGTCACCCTTCTGATCAGCGACAAGGGTTGACCAAATGTAGAATTAAAAGTTTCGTAAAAAACGCGTTTTGTTCAAATAAAGAAAATTCTTCGTGGATGTTCATTTTAGAACATCTATTTTCAGATAAGAAAAGCAAATGAAAGGTTGTGGACACTTTAAAGTGGCTATAACACTAACAATTATTTTTGTTACCACTAAGAGTGTTTAATGGAAACTGAGGACGTTTAAGAAATCGGTCGTACTCTCGACTTTTTATGACATTTGAAGTTCAAGTTTTGTTGGTTCACGACCGCGTTTTAAGGGGACTGGGTTATGACGTCATTCACGGATACTCTGTGTCAAAACACAGCACGATGGACACGAATGAATCAGATATTTTTGATTCAGAAGTACATTCCAATTCATCAAACAGTTCTCAGTTCTTTTGTACCTTTGTGTTTAGAAAAGATCTCATTTGTTCAATATTTTAAGTCGGGAATGACGTCACAACCCAGTCCCCCGAAAACACAGTCGTGAACTAAGAGTTTTGAAAAATTTGCTAGTTCGAGCCACTGTAAAACAAAAAACTTAACCAAATTTCGAATTTTTTTTTCAAAAATATTTTAAACTGTCTTTGAAATGATTAAAAAAAGTTGTTAGCGTTTTATGCACTTTAAAGAATAACGGCTATGCCGACAGCAATGGATCAATTAATCACTAACTGTATTATTTGCTCTCTGACAGATCGAGTTACAGCCAGTAGCCAAGGAAAAGTTTCATGAACGAAGAAACCTGCTCAAGCCAATCGTGGAGCGGTACCTCCACAAGCGAAAACAGGACAGTCACCAGGAAGATCTGGAGATGTTACGATGGATAAAAGCTTCACAAGAGATGATGTGGGAACAAGACCCGAAAAGCTTCAAGATTTCCCCACAGAAACATAAAAAGCTGAATTCTTCCTTTTCCAGTTCTATACCCTAGCCAGCTTATCGACATCGAACTTCTCCTTACATAATATGAAATACAGCTCGTAATGAGAAAACGGAAGTTGATCAAACGACCATTTAAAGTTTTACATCAGTAGTAGAACCCTTTAAGAACAGTAATTTTTGAAGTTAACCTTTTCTCGCCGTTCCTATAACATTTTTTAAGTCTTGAAGCGGGTAACTGTTCCTTTCAAGAAAACAAAAAAAATTTAAGAATTTTACCACTTGAATCACTTAGCAGGGCGAGACTCACGCGTGAGCATCCTGACGAATGTAACAAACGTGTTTTGACAGTTTGTCAACTACAAAATATCGTAAATGGCGTAAAACAGTGAAATTCTTTAAGCTGTTTCAAACTTCCCGTGTTTTTAGAGCAGACTTTTTCAGTATCGTGATCCCAAACGGACGCGAAGGGACTACTTCCGTCCGCCATTTTGTTTGGGTGTTAACATCTACTATTTCGAAGGTAAATATTGTCTAAATATTTCTAAACCAATCAAATCGCGTGTAGCTGAGCTAGTGTATACTAAATGTTATTACCTCGAGAACCACGAAAGATTTAACCAAATTTTTTCACCCCTTTTCGTCATTTAGCAAGGCCTATCCACCGAGGTAATCAAATACTTCATGTTATAGGCACTTTATGGAACGAGGACCGTACAGTGTTTGCGACGATGACCTAAAAGAAATGTACATCTTGCTTTCCCTTTTCAATCACGTATGGCTACACTTTGCTTTCTCTTTTGTCCCATAATGATTGAAAGGAGCAACGGGGTTCGTCCGCTTTTCTCATAGCAAGATTTAAGGACCTTTTAAGGTAAGATTATTGGTTTTTGAGGGACAGCCATGGGACAACAACCACCAGAACTGGCCTAAAACATGACTTTTTACGATATTGATTTTCCTTGACACAGTTACACAGTTATAGGCACGTTTTAGTTGTTATTCAAGGGCCTGACACTTATAAGTCTATAGAACTTCAAAGGTTTGATTTGGCATTATGTAAGCAGAACTATTACTGTGCACTTTTTATGACAACATAACTGTGTAGTCTTCTTTCAAACTCAACAAACCGTGATTCAAACAAAATGCCAACTTCAGTGAAAAAGCAAAAATTAAGGACTTTTTAAGGACCATGACTGATTTTTGTAAAATCTAAGGACTTTTGACGCCTTAAATTTTTGAAAGTGAAAATTAAGGACTTTTAAGGTTTTTAAGAACCTGGACGAACCCTGGGCAAGAAGCCAGAGATATATTTCTTGTTAACAAGTCGTCCTCCTAGTTGCTTAAACACGAGCTTCCAGTATAAATGGGTTAGGCCTGCCCCTTTTCATGAAATTTGAATAAATTTTGAAATGTAAGGGCCGCCATTGATAAAAGAAACAACCCACTTTCAACAATTCGAGGTCATTTACACCATAATCGTGAAACAGTTTCATTTTTTAGAAGTAAATGAAGTCATTGGCATAATACCGTTCTACTGGTAGGCGTACGTCGTGAGAAGCTGCTGATAACACTTAAGATATACGAAATTTATCGCCTGAGCAACTCAAAGCTCGCGCGTGCTTCGCAAGACCAAATTGGACAAACAACGTCAATCGAGGCCCGCATTTTTTCGTTATTTTAATCGGTAAAACTTTGCTTTAGGAATTAAAGTTCATAGTTGTAACAACAGTAAAATTAAAATCAGCCGAATACCGTCATGGCAAGGTTCAGAAGCAAGAATGAGCTATACACAACTGTAGATTGTTGCTTTATTTTGAAATAATACAACATTGCGATACTAACCTAAATGCAAATAAAACGCCAATCAAAAAGCGCGCCACAGCTGGCAGAGAGCACGGACCTTTATAGATGGTAACTCGACGGCGGATGATTGGCAATAGCACGTGTGAAACCCCTGGGTTTCAAGAATTCGCAACACAGTAAGACTCTGCTTTTCTCTCATCGATAGCTTGACCCTTTTATACTGGAACCTCGTGTTTAAGCTCCCTAATAAAATCAATTTAACTACTCTGTGTAAACACTTTTTCTGAAGTTAATGTAATGGATGAATCCTTAATAAACAAAAATTAAAATACAATCTAATCTTTTCTTCATAAAAACAACTCCAGGAATTTTCTTCGAAAAGCTGTTTAATCCCGCGAAAGCCTTGTTTTCTTAGAAGGTAAAGAAATTTCTCTCGTTCCTTCACTGCTGGGCGAGTAACAGCGCGTTCTCTTTACAGTTCTCTTGGATCTGTGACGGACGTGAACCCCTCCTGAGCCTGCGACACCTTCGCCAGCGGCATCCCCGCTCCTTTTGTAAACTGTTCGTCTTGACTCTCTTTCCAGCGAAGCTCTATGTTTTTCGTCCTTTCTGGGGCGGCCACGATGGCGCTTAGGGGGTGGGTTTGAATCACGTGTTAGATCATGTGTCAGATCACATGACGTTGAGCTGCTGTCTAGGTCACGTTTCGCTGGAATGGTCCTTTCCTTGCCTTTGGTTCGGGAATGACTTTCTTTTCTCTCCTGCTCGAAAGTATCGTCACTGTCTTCTTCTTTCGTGCTTCGCCGTGAACTAATTCGTCTCGAGCGCCGGAGAGCCGATTCTTGTTTTTCTTCGGCTGATAGCGTCTCCTGAAACTGAGAAGTGCGCTTTCTTTTGTCCATAACGTCTTCTCTACAAAGATTCTCACTGTTGTAATCTTTTCCCGAATTCTTGTCTGTTCTTTTCCCCTCATCTTCTTGCTCGTTCTCGCTCTCTTGCGAGCTGTCTGAGCTCACTTCTTCATCGAACGAAGACAAATCGCTAGTGTGCACTGAGGAAATTTCAGAGATGTCTGATTCAGCCAAAGAATTCTCAACACAGGTTGACTCTGCTTTGCTCTCATCTATAGTTTCACTCTCTTCTTGTATCATCTGTGGACTTAGTTTCGTAATTCCAACATGGTCTTCCACTGCGTCCTTGTTTTCCTCTAGTTTGAAGCTGTCCACCTTTTCTGCTACATTGTTTGCTTTTTTATCATCTGGTGAACCAAACCCGTCTGAAATTTCGTTACCTACGTTTAGCCCAGTCAGAGAATCGTTGACACAAGTTCTCGCTTTTTCCTTATCACTGTACAACTGAAAGCTTTCTGCCTTTGTAGTTTCAATAGTTGACTCTTCTGTTTGACACTTGTCATGAGTACCTTTAACTTCAGAACTGCTAAAAGTGTCTGATGAAGGAACTTTTTTCGCCTTTTCATCTCTGACCTTAGAGGCTGTCTGTTCCTTTGTTGGTTCGGGAGGAGACTGATAGGTACTTCTCGAAGCAGTTTCTGACAAAGACACACATTTCTTGCCCTTTATTTCTTTGCTCGTCTGTTGTGCTTTCTTTCCCAAAACAGGTGATGGGCGTCTGTGTGCAGAACTTATTTTCTGTTGCTCAGAAGAAGAGGGTTTTTTGCTAGTTTCGCCTTTCACCTCTGTCCTTAAAGTATCTACCCCATGACAAGAACTGGTGGCCACTACGTTGTTAGAAGATGACTGTTCTTCATTAACTACTGGGTGACTGTCCTGTTTGATGGTAGTTGATGACAATGACGCAACTGATGTTACTGTAGTTTGCATAATAGATGATGTGGGTGAAACAACTGATCTATGCAATTGTGGTTTCGATTGAATTGTTGTTATCGGGGCTGGATATAGTTCTTCAACTGTGCCAGATTTACCAGTAGTCTGTGCCGGTTCGACACTACCTGCAATTGATGTTAAAAGCTGCAAGGCATCATTCTTGTTGGAAGCTGCTTCAGAAGTCGGCTTTATTTCACTCTTGCTTTCTGACAGTCGTTTTGTCTTCTTGTAGCGCTCTCTTTTCTCTCGGTTCGATTCATAAAGGTAGTTCTGTACTACACCTTCGACTCGTGTTTGGAAGGACTTGGATTTCTGATCAATAGTTTGCTTAATAAGCCTTTCAACTCCCCTTTGAAGAATTTCTGACCTAAAGTAGGAAAAAAACAACCATAGTACTTTTTATCTATGTGCCAACTCTTTCTGCCCAAGCCAATTTATCAACATCTAACTTCTCCTTACACAACACATACAACATAAGTAGTATGATAATGAGAAAATGGGAGTTAGTCATTGAACAAGAAAAGCTACTAAAGATGAAAAGCAAAATTCTCCAAAACTGTTAACATGAAAAGTATCAATCCTAGTTG
The DNA here is from genome assembly GCA_026413305.1 of Hydrozoanthus tunicans. NCBI lineage: Eukaryota > Metazoa > Cnidaria > Anthozoa > Zoantharia > Hydrozoanthidae > Hydrozoanthus > Hydrozoanthus tunicans. Next base: position 7,828 of record JAOBAT010103557.1, read on the forward strand.
GGACAATCTGGCATTTGTTGTTTTTTAGGACTGAAAGCCATAATCGAAAATAAAACTACAGAAAAAACAACAGGTTCTTTGAAATGGCTACATGGTGAAAAGTAAAGAATTGGTCTATGTGTCTTATAACACAACGAAGTATCTTTGTGTAGTGGCTACATGGCTACATTGTGAAAAATATCTTCAAACTACTTTAAGTATGCCCTATATGACGAAGACCAACCCCATTTTTGTTTTGTTTTTACCTTAAATTGTAAGAGCATGAGGGCTTCAATAATGCTCTGAAAACATATTGCTATTATTATTATTAATATTATTATCATTATTATTATTATTATCTCATAGTCACTGGCTGACAAAGATAGTGTTAATTAATATGTCTATGAGTGCGGGGTATTCTGCAGTCTAGCCGCATTTTAAGTTAAAAATTTAAGTAGAGAAGGAAAAGCTTATAAGATATCAATTTGAAATCGATCATTTATATATCTTAAACTGCTTACTGATTGATGTTGCTTCGCAAGCTGTTACGAACTTTGTTCTTAGGCAGACTTTCTGTCCAGACTTGCTTCGATAGAAAAGTAGCTACATGACTCTCGACTCGCTGTTTCAGCTGTCTGTAAGGTTCCTTTTTAAAAGAAAAAAAAGCACGTCAATATTGTAAATTGTAATCATGAATGCGGAGGTTGGGGTTTTTTCGTAAATCAACCCAGTTTCTTGGCATGACTATTCAATGATTCTGCTTACCTGCTGATCTAACTCTTCAAGACACTCTCTCCTAAACTGATCAAAAATTCCTTGCGATTTCACATGTTCCACGATCGTTTGTACAAGTCTTCGCGTTTTGCCATCAAGTACAGTCGTACTCGCCGCCATGTTGCTTCCCGCGAGGCCTTGCGATTTCTACCTCGCACCAGGACCTCATCGGCTCTCCCCGGTTTCATTATTTTTCATATCGCATTCATCAACTCCACAATGTAGCAACAGTGTTTTGATTTTCGAGGTTTCTCTGCTCATTGTTCACCATAGGGTATATTATAGGCTGCTCGACCGACGGAATTTTGATGTTTTGATAAACAACTGCTGAAGCTGCGTTCCTGAACATAACTGGTAAGATTCTAATTCATCAAGATTTCAAACTCGTTAGCAATTTGTGTCCGAAACGCGAATCGAATGCTTTTATGTAGGCTAAGGCTACAGTCTCTTTTCTATGGCATTGTTTGTTCGTTTTGCGTCTTGATAGCTTCATGTTGAATTATTGTTGCTGCGTTGTTGATCTCTAAGCTGAGGAAACACGAAGAAGATGTATCCGGGGACGAACCCTGCGCCATGCTATGGTGTTCCCGCTGTAGCAATGCCGACTGTTCCGACACCCCCCGGACTGGGCGCAATTTACACAGCTCTAAGAAGACTCTACCCCGATCAACCTAACCCGTTGCAAGTTACTGCACTTGTGAAATACTGGTAAGCTCCTGTGAGTTTTTGTTTAATTGTCAAATCCGTTGTCTCTGCACACATGTTTCTTTGAAATTTTTGGTTTCTGCCTTGTTCCAATATGGTTCTTCGAGTTCATCTTCTTTTTGGCAAGCTTTTAGGCATTAATCCTTGGAGAGAGTTCTTTATTTGGGATGAAATTTGAACGAACATAGAAAGCCCTCTACAAATTGCTTTACAGAATTCCGAGGAAAATATTTTTTGTCATTAGAAAAGTTAATTAACCTCGAAAATTTAAGTCGTTTCCGGAGTGCATTTTAAAATCTTGCGCATTGACGCGAAAATTTACATATCAATTTTTAACAATAAACCATTCTAAAGTGCCTGGAAGTACTATGAAAATGTCTTTCATCAAGAAATTTTGAAATTAAACACTGTGATATTCTTTTTTGTCACTTAAATGACTTTGGCAGAAAATGACATCGTTGATCCATCGTCAATATCGGTAAAGGTGAAAATGGCAGGAAATTTAGTCGTTATCACGTTCTGGAGTTACAGTGAGTTCAACCATGTCTTTGCTGTGTGTTTCAAATAAATGAAACATAAACTTTAAAAAATGGTAGAAACAAAGTCGAAAACTATGTTTTTAGAATTTGGCAGCTTGGTTTTGAAAGTTTCATAATGGCTCCGCTTTTTACATTTTTACTTCATTAAAAGTGTAACTCAATTTGCCCTTTATTAAAGTAAACCAGTTTATCATCTGTTTTCTTCTCCCCACATCACCTAAATAAATTATAACAATGAGAAAAAGGGAGCTGTTCAAACATAGATGAATGCAAATTTTTCTTTTTTGAGTATATTTAGCAACAACCTTTAGAAGTTGTTTCTTATATTTGGGACTGAATACAGACACAATAGTTAAAAATACAGTATTGACCTCACTGAACATTACTTTAAATACAACAATATCTGGACTATTAAATTTTCTGACAACAACAAATGTCAGAAAATTTAATCATCCAAAAAATTTAGCTTCCGAATATCAGGGGTTTCAATTAATAGAAGCGGACAACTGGCAAGTTTCAATGCCTACTTCTCAAATCACTGCTGCTACTTTCTATAACAAATTTAAAAACACTATAAGATTCAGCATTAGTGTGTTTTGGTTGACATTTTGATATCAAATCCCACAAGTCTAATGGAGGAAATTCTGCCCTACTGGCATTCTATACTGGTCATCAGAGTTTACAAGAACATTGGTTATTATAAACATTTTGTCCCAGGCCATCAAATTATCAAAAGTAAAGATCAAACGATCGCTTCTAAAGGCAATGTCGAAATGCTATAAGTATACCGTTGCTGAATTTAATTGTAAAGTTTTAAAATTTAGTTAAGAAATTTAAAAAAAGAATACTCTTTTTCTTGCTATACAGGCTGGGAGGGCCTGATCCTCTTGACTTTGTGAGTATGTACAGTAACCTTGGAAGTCCAATGGAGGGGATTCCACCCCACTGGCATTATATATCATCAGGGCTGTCTGATCTCCATGGCGATGGGCGTGTCCATCAGTAGGTGTTAATTATGTGATTGTAGGTACTGGTCAATAAGCCGTGCATATCATAAAATGAATATTTCTTTAATCCTTGATTAAGCATTGTGGCATCTTATGATTTCACTGAGATTTTGGTACTCTTATTTATATTATTATTACCTGTGGATGAAAATAGTCTTTATTCTGAAAATTATCTCTAGATACTAATCTTTAGGCTTTCGCATGGATAAGACATGATAAAAAAAATAAAATCTATAAAAAGTTCTACGGTTTTCAAGTGTTTAAAATTTAAAAATGCATTGACAGTTCAACTTCACTTGTGGAAGGTTTCATCAGAATGATAAAATAATAGTGGATAAAAGTGAGTAAAAACTAAATTAGCATAAGTAATAAAAGAATGAAGAAACTATTGTTCATGTGTTAAAAGGGAAGGTAAAATAGCACAGTAAATCATGTGGTAAGGTTTTCCTTAGTTAATTGTTTCCAAGTTAAACTGAGTTTGTAAGAATCGTCTCTGTTAAAGTTGTTAGGGTGTTTTTGAATTTCAATAGCCTCTTTAATTAATCTTGGAAAGTATTTTTCTGTTTTTGTGATTACTTGAGTATTTTCAAAGTTTGATGATGTTGTCCATTGTGCGTGTGTCTCTTATGTTCTTGTATTCTGCACGAAATTATGCACCCAGTCTGACCAACATAACATTTACCGCAATCACATTCAATACAATAGATGCCTTGTGTTTGAAGTTTGGGAAGAGGTTCTTTATAAGTCTGAAGATGTCTCCAGAAACATCGTTAGCCCCAGTCTCTTTGTATGACTCTCCTCACTCCCTGAGTCACACTAAAATGGCTATAAAGAAGGCTACCTCAGCTCAAGTTTGGCTTAAATTCATCCAAAGGTTATGAATTAGCAGCATATTTTTAAGACATTGAAAATTTGCCTGTACAACAACGTAACTGACCTTGATCAGTTGAAAATATTGGTAAAAACTGGAGAACCATAAAACAGGTTTTGAAAATTTTTTTTCACCCCTTTTTCAACCCTTTTTCTCAAGCTATGTAAAGAATGCTTGTTCCTGGCTAACATGCTTTATAAACTGTGCTTTGCTTGAATTTTTTCCAGTGCTATTCATGTTGGACAATTGTTAGAAAACAATTTAGCTATAAAACTAATCAATCGAATGTCTAAGTGACAGCATTTTGACCTCTCCTAAACATCATTCTCAAGTCATTGTCCAAGAAGCAAAATGAAGTTTGTATAATACTGAAATTAGAATATGAATATTTTAGGCTTGGCTTAATTCAACAATGAAAACAACAAAAAACAAAATTTTAAGTGTCAAACAAAAAGTTGTTCGGAATGATGTTTAGCAGATGTCAAAATGTTGTCACTTAGACATGCTATAGCTTAATTTTATAGTTAAATTATTCATGTAAATAGGTGTTTTGTAACAGTGTTATAGAAATTATATTGATTTCCTTTTCTTATTGCACAGAAAATAATTACCATTATCACCAGGGTAGTGTCAGACTGGGTAGCAGTTATCAATCTATCATACTGCAAACTAAAGGCATCATTCAACTTTTTTTTCCCCTTATTTGAAGGTACACAGGGCGGAAAGATGGCCCAAGTGGGTTTGGATTTGAACTAACATTTCGTCTGAAGAAGCAAGCTGGTGAAACATGTCCTCCAATGTGGCCAGCTGAGCTGATGCAATCGCTAGTGAAATATGTCTTCCGTACTGGTGAGTTAGCAATAGCGATGTTATAACAATATTATTTTTTTTGAGGTACATGTATGAAGTAGGCCTGAAGATTTCATGGAAACGATCGTTCCAGTTACGTGTCAGTTACGGGCTGGCAAAATGACGGAACCGAAAAATGGTTTCTGATGGCGATATGAACAGAATCAGTGGAAAAAAATTTGTAAAAATGGCTATAAACTTTTTTTTTTTTGTTGTTGTTGTTTAAATTCTTATAAATTTAATGGTTGTTTAGAACCCTCAAAGATTCAAAGAACTGCAATCAGCGGGAACAACATGTGCTCATTATCGTTACATTTTGTCATAGATGCACGCATAATGTTTGCTTACCAGAAATACTTTTATTATAAAATTCCAACCCTGCTTTTTTATAGTCTTCTTTATAGAAAAAAAAAGTTTTCATGATCAAAATTTACAGAACCGAAAAGTGGTTTCTGACAGTTTCCCATGAATCAAATGCGCGGAACCGAAAACTGGTTTCCGACAATTTCTGAAATCTCCAGGCCTGCAGATCTTGCAATCTGATTGTTTTCGTGAGCTGGTAGAGTTTTCAATTCTTGGCCATTGTCAATCTGAATATAATTTAGGCCCTAATTAGTACAAGGAAAAATAAATAATCATCATTTATTTTAAGCTAGCTGGGGTACGGTCCTCATGCAAGGCCTCTGGCACATTACTAATTTTCTTGACACTAAAATTCATGGACCTCTTTAATTTGTCAGTAAATAACATGTGCTCATTATCATTATTTTTTTTGTTGTTGTTGATATTAAAAATATCAATTGTTTACCTTGAAGTGTTAGATCTTTCATGATCCTCCTGTGCTATGTTGGTTTAAATAATTATATAACAACAATTTCTGTTTGTCTAAAATTAGATGAATAAGGCTGTAGTTGATTGCTAAATGCTTTTCCATACAAATGTTTTTGATTTTATCTATATTATTATAAGAATCCCTTTAACTTTCAAGAGTACATTGTACAATGTTGCAATAGAGAATTTTCTCCATATATAGTGATTCAATGGGTTTAATAGTATTGAAGGTAACCCTTTTGTATACTGCTAATACAACTGAACATGTGTTCCCCTAACTGCTTAACAATGAGTTTGATGTAATGATTGTATGGCATTGATGTTAGTAACTAACAAAGTTTGTAAGATTTTCAACAACTGTGAGACAATGTTTAATTTAAGAGTTAATTTCAATTAAATATATAATTTTAAACTAAAGTTTTGGAACTAACTTAAACCTTTTTGTTCATGTTTTATATCTACTGGTGTAGATGAGATTGAATAATTATTGTCTTTATTGCTGTTGGGTCAAGCCAGAAAGGGTTGGTATTTGATTTGGAAAAGGTCACAGAACTTACAATCAATACTTGGACCTTTTTGAATTTGCAGTCGAAATAAACTTAAGGGCTGAACCTTACTTAGCTTGGAGATTTTGAAATTGAGAAAGAAATTATTGTCAATGAGTTAAATTATTTTGTACATAAAAATAAATATTTACATCTCTTTAATAAAATTTAATGTTAATTTCTGTGTCAAAATACAATCACATCAATGGCAGATTTACAGCTGCCCAAAAGCATTCTCCCATGAATACATGTGGCAGTCATACATACATATAATATTATTCAGAACAATCTTTGGTTTTAATAAATGTGTCTTAAGTGCAGACGTTCTGAGTTCAAATTGATACCACTGTCAGTAAAATCTGGATTTTGCATTTTTCATTTAGAAAACACTCTTTGTGCCGGTGATCATATATCCTGGCGCCTGCCTCTCGACTTTACTCAGTCCCAGAGGGACCAGGGATATAGCAAGGGCCATTCCTATATTCAACACATGCTTATGTGCGATGACCCTCAACTTCGACCTCTGAACACAGTGCTTGGAACTGTACAGTTTGTTCAGGTAGAGATGAATCAAATCACTAGAAGATTTTATATGTTGATCGCTGCCATTGGCGAAATTTGCTCAAATTTGTTTAGTGTGTCACCTACTGAAAGGCAAATTTTCGCTTATTGCAGCAACTGCCAAAAAATCGGCCATATCTAGCATGTCAGATATGAGTGATTAAATAAGCCAAGATTTAAAGGCAATCAAATTTGCTGCGATCAGTGTATAAAATCGTCTAGTGTGGCCCAGGCTTTAGGCAACTAGTTTTTAATTCTTAGTTTTTATGCATCTTGCCAACCAATGTTTTATCAAATTTGAAAAATATGGTTCTTGTTTGCTTGCAGCTTTGCCTATACCTCAGCAAAAAACCAAATCCAAACCTTTTTTAATAATTCTATAAAAGTATTAAAAAATGTTTTCAATAGTTCCATTGGCCTTGTTGGTTTGCTACTTTAATTTTTCGGGTTTTTGGTCAAGGTAATTGTCAAATGAATGTAGATCAAGAAGATTGAAAACAATGCCATTTTTTGGTGGATCTTAAAATTAATTTTGTAAACAGTTGGATGTAATTTCCTTCATTTTATTAAATTTCCAATGAAGGTTGTTTTTACTCAAGTAACAAGAATTACCAACTCTACTACTGCGACATTGATAAAAATTGGTTCAATGCTACGCATATAAGTCACACCTAGCATGGCCTTTCATTGAGAGGTGTGCGATTGCACAGGCACTCCTTGGCATAGCTTAAAGATTGCTAGGGATGCCTTTAATCGCACACCTTGATCTTAAGTTTCCCCTTGGTAATGCATTTCAGTAATTATTATTTTGTTGCTGCTGGTGGTATAAAGGTGAGGGTAATAGGATTATTTTTAAACCTCTGGGTGAGTATATTTTGTTAAATCAGTAATTACAGCTGTACTGAAACAGAATGGGTCATACTCTTCTTTATTTTATTTTATTTTATTTTACTTATTAGCTTCGCCACAAGGCTAGAAAGTCTACACAGAGCGTTGCTCCAATTATGAGACCCCTTATCATTAAAACGAAAGATTGCTGCTGTAT
>JAOBAT010103568.1:0-15532 GCA_026413305.1 Hydrozoanthus tunicans
GTTTGCTATATTTTGAAATTGCAAAACTAATCTATATGCAAATAAAACGCCACAGCTGGCAGAGAGCAGAGACCTTTATAGATGTTAACTCGACGGCGGATGGTTGGCGACTGAACATGTGAAACCCCTGGGCTCAGCCCTTTTATACTGGAACCTCGTGTAATACAGCCAAGTTGTACTCAAGAATAAGACAAAATATTGCGTCTGTAAATTTTGGATTGTTACCTAAATAATTTCCATATGGACATTTTCTACGATATTGATCGCGGTTGTCAAAGTTCTATCCATCATTCATTGTGCCACTGGTATGATAGGAAGTTGATTCCGTGATTCTTGGAAGGGAAAGCCGGAGACAGGAAAGTTGTACAAAACCATATTCCAAGAAAGGGGGGTGGGGCGGTTGCGTTTCACCAAGTTTCTTTTGGGCTTGAATAAAAACTGACCCCATGCAGTAACTTATAAACTGACATCGTGCAATAAACTACCCCATGTAATGACCATAAGACTCGCAAGGTCACAAGTGACTGCTGCGACAATGTTGAAAATTAAATAACTGTGTCGTATCAGAATCGGCGTAATAGGAGTTATTGATTCTGTCACATTCCAAATTTTCGTTCCATTTTCTGGGTCATCATCGAAGAATTCTTAAGACCAAATAATCCGGCAAAAAAATTGTATGTTCACGACCTCTCGTGGGCAGATATCTGCGTCACAACAGGTTGCAATTGATATGTCGATATGGTAAAATGTTTCCCCGCCCCAAAGACCATCCAGGGAAAGACAAAATCAGAGATGTTGTGTAAAATATTAACTGTTGTGAATGTAACTCGACATACTACGGCCAAACTGATCGCGCAATCAAGACCCGAGTGGGTGAACATCGCACAGCTATACGTAACTTTAATGAAAACTCAAAAATAGCTCAGCATGTCATGAAGCATAACCATTCTATTGATTTCGGCAACGCCCGAATTGTCACTACAGAACACTGTTTTTATAAACGTCTCTTTTTAGAAGCGTTGCATTCATTACGTGATAAAAACGCAGGGAATGACCACATAAATATTCCAGCATTCGTGCTCAAGACAATTCCTTCCTAGTAATTTAAAATGGTATTTCCGGAATCTTGTCTTTTATAATTCCTTTGTACCTGCCGAAACGTTCGGTAAAAACATTTTTTAACCATTTTTAAATCAGAGACAACTATACACTTGTATTCTTTTAAGACATTTTACCATGCCTGATTGCAACTTAGTATTTTTAAACTGATATATCGATAAATGAATGTTATCTTGTATCGATGTTATGCGAAGCGTGGTTGATTGCTATATTTGTTTACAATGCATGTCCGTCGTCATGGTAAGCGAGGAGATCTGGGCACGATGCTAGCTGGTTTTGCAGACGGTCTGATATCTGATTGGCTAATTTCGAATTTGAACTGATCAGCTTAGAACTATCATGGAAGTCGAAAGTTTCCTCAGAAGCTGTTAAACAAGCATTTGATTAGTCATAATAAATCTTTATGAACGTAACTACTCTCGTACTGAGTTTGCCGATTACATACTATGAATACTGTCTTACAGGGTTATACTTTCCTTTAAGGTACAAGACGCTTGAGAGTGCCCCGAATCTTACTCCAGACCTTCTGCGTTTATTCAACAACATGCTGCTGTTGCTAGGTACGCCTTAGTTGCAGTGTTTTTTCGCACACCTTAGGTGAAGCTGTTGTGTACAACTTATGGTGTTTAACAAGTGGTATTCTGTTGTAAAACCTGTCGTTACGCCTTGAGGGTAACCTCTGTCGCATACGCCTTGAGGGTAAACTCTATCGCGTACGCCTTGGTGGTAGCCTTTGTCGCGTACGCCTTGATGGTAGCCTCTGTCGCGTACGCCTTGATGGTAGCCTCTGTCGCGTACGCCTTGAAAGTAGCTGTTGTTAGAACTTCCTTGTGCTTTCTTAAGCAATTCTTACTTAAATCTGCTGTTGAACAGGCGTTGTGTGTAATTGCTGTCATGCTCTCTTGTGTACATCGTTTTTTGTTTGCCATGTTCTTTCTGATAGTTACTGCTGTTGCTACCTTTTAGTGAAGCTTTGGCTCAAACGTTTTAGTACTAAACTATCAACAGTTCCCGAATAATGTTTGATTTCCCGCTTCTTCCAGAATCAAGCTCAGAAAATCTTAGAACAAGTTTTAACATCATCGAGTGCTACGTTCTTTTGAATGGAGGAGAATTCTTAAAGGTCTGTACTTTTTAAATCTTACTAACTCTCCGAATATTTTGTTATGACCTCCCTATAGACCTGTTTTAACTTAAGTCTCTTTCAGTTTATGCACTTCGACTGATTCTTCTTTTTTTGGTCTTTAGAAAACTTTGAACTTCTGTTAAATAACAGTTGTCGTTTCTGTTCTTGTAATGGCTTTGTGTAGCTAACGAGATTGTAATTTTAGACATTTGGTAGCTCGTTGGCAAAAACGTGTGAAAGTATGGTTGGAAATATCAAGCCAGAGGGAGGCATCATAGTTTCTAGGGTGAGTTGTTGTTGACAAAGCTGACAGTTTAGAAGGAGTACACCCGTAGAGTTTGGTATTTAGGGTTTCTGATTTAACTGGTTGGTTATTTTTTCGCCAAACTTCCTGTACACGAATAGTTTAAAACAATTTTCATGCAAGGTTATTTTTAACTTAGCGGTTAGCAGGGAATATGCCGACATGTCATACATTACAGTATCATACAATACGATGCAATGCAATATGATAAAATATAATAATACAATAGAATTCAATGCAGTGCAATAATAGTTTCTCCCTTTTAGGGTTTTCAGAAAAAAAACTACATTTACAGTTACTGAATATAAAAGTTCTTGGAATTTACAGTCCTATAATTTAGAAAAAAATAGTAGACAGTGTCAAACTAAAAATGAAAAAATTGCAAGTGGTGAAGTTTAAACAGATAAAACTACTTCTTGAAGACTAAAGACAGGTTTCGAACCTAACGTATTTTCAAAAAAAAATATTAATATAAACACTCAGTTCCAAAAAGTGATTCAGAGAATTTGACTGGAAATCGAGTCAACTTTGGAACTCGGAATTTCGGATTTTATGCATGCGTCTAAGGATGGATTCGTTGATTGTCGTCTTTTAAGACTAAAAGTACTTAAAGCAAGTTATTTTTCTATCTTTTATTCTGTACAGACAATCGAGACTGCAGTAAAAGCGTTTCCTTCAGAGTGTGTTCAAGTTTTCCAACCAGTGTTGGTGAAGTTATTTCAGTTGATAATACAAGAAGAGGTGAGAAGGGAAAAATTAATTATAGTATTATGATTTATTATCAACACCTGGAGAAACATCTCCACAAATAAGATGAATTACTTACAGTCGAATCTCCCTAATACGGGCATCGAAGGGACAGAGCGAAGTGTCCGTATTAGAGAAGTGTTCGTAATAGAGAGGTCACTATGACGCTGTCACTTTGAAGATCCATCTGACAGATTAGAGTGTTCAGTAACTAAATCAACCCCGAAACTCAATAATGATAGTTTACGAGTGCAGCGAAAGGTGACTATTTTTTTAAGAATGACTTTATGCAGAAGCACAGCCTTAACTGCCGGAAGAAGATGGTGCATACCGCAAATTATCGACACATTGTTCTGGAACGTCCGTATTTAAGAGATTAAGTTTGTACGAAGTTGCTCCCGAGGGCCGAGATTTTGTGTCCGTCGTTCGTATTACAGAGGGTCCGTATTATAGAGGTTTTTTTAAAAAGTTGATAAAAACTTTGTGGGTACATAGAGAACAAGAGTTTCGACTGTGCTTAACTTTCAAAGCAATTGCTTAGTTAAAGTTCTGTAAAGAAACCATTCATTTTGCTTGTCGTGAGAGATAACTAGTTTCAGTAACTGGGCAATCTTTCCACATGGGCAGAAACCGAGAGTCTCTTAAGTTAGACTGGGATGACGTTATTCGCTTTTATTTTAAAATTAGCTTAGATAGATTCTGTCAATGTTTTTACACACACGACTTTTGTTATACCTCCAAAATTAAATTAGATTTCTACAGGGACTAATATCGAAAGATATTTTACTAGCATTCACACACATTCTCAAATTAGAGAAAGTTGCGATCAAAATAATTCAAGTAGTATCATTAAGCCAATTTTCAATCAATAGTTTCTTCTCTTGGAAAGATTCACTGACGACCCTGAGCTAGTGCTTATAAGCACGGCCTTTGAACAATAAGCCCTAAATAACAGGGCTGGAAAGGCGCAAGTCTGCTGTGCGAGTGGCCAGACGTAAAATTATTTTACCCCGGAGCATACATAGGCGACTCTAAAGTGGTCCATGGATGCTGGTACTCATTTTACCGCGGTCTTTAGACGAAGGTCACCCAAATATATTCAACCCTCAACCAGACCGGGAATCGAACTGGGAACCTCAGGATTAGGAGGCAGAGACCTTACCATTGCACTAACCCCTCCGCGGCCCTCGAAGACCGTTATAGTTTTTTGGGGGAAGGCAGCATGGCTCAGTGGTTGGGATACCGGATTTGCACGCGGTTGTCCCGGGCTCAAATCCTACTCTGACCACTGACAGGATTTGGCTTCGGTGATCCAAGAGTTAAATCCACCACACTTGTAAATAGCCAACTGGTCTGCCTCCAACCAGTTGGGATTCTTAAATGTAGCCGCATTTGTTCGGAATTTTAACTATGACACTGAAAATTCCCTTGCCTTTGGGGAGTTGTTTTTACGTAATTATTATTGTTATTATTAATATTGTTATTGTTGTTATTATTTTTATTTTTTCAAAGAGATGGATTACGTACAACGGAGTTACTGATATAAAAACATGTTCTAAAGCCACACGGTGAAAAAAAATCCAAAAAATCCAAAAAAATTTTTTTGTTTTCCAGGAATACCCGCCGCTAATGGCCATCTATTTGTCAATATTTGCCAAAATCGTCCTTCACAACGGGACATATTTCTTCAGCTTTGTGGAAAACATGGCAAGCAGTTGCGGCAAACAGGTAACCTATGACGGCCTTTATCTCTACACAAGTCGGTTATTAAACCGTAGTGAAAACTAAGGCATAGTCGAGTGACATTTGAGGGGTATCCTTCCCTTTGCGCACGCGGGCATCGCGTTTTCCTGAAAAGATTAGACTTTCTTAAAAATTTGTATGTGGTGCACATTTATTAAAGTGCTACTTCTGTTGAATCTTTTATCACCTAATGATGTTTTAGTATTTAAGTCAAGATTTAGATAAATGATGTCACAACGACACGTCCTCAATACAAGTGCTGTACGTTTCCAAGTTTTTCCGTAAAATTGTGTTCTTATTATTGTTATCATTGTTTCTTTCGTATTAATTGTTATAGTTTTCCTTATTATATTTCTAAACAAAACTGCATTTTAACGGTTAAATTAATTTAGTTTATTGATGACAGTAATGACAATAACAACAAAACAATGCATTTATAGATATCAGAAAATATCTATCGATTAGAATACTAAATTGTTTTAAGTATATAAGTTTGTGCGTGCTTTCTCAGGTAGACGATGTTTTTGGCAGTTTTTTGGACATCTGGATGGATAAGGTATGGGCTTACTCCGGTTGGGTACAGAGCATGTGTTGCTATTTCTGGTTATATTGTGGTTGTATGTGCAAAAAAATACATGTTTACATAACTCGTTTCCACAAGTTCCAGTGGTAATGCTGAAATGTAGCCGGTGCAAATTGTTTTTTTATTTGGTTAACTTTGTGATCTTCAATCTAAGTCGCCGTCTTGTTAACCGAGTCAGTTGACAAGGTGGAAGTCTGTCGCCCGGAAGGCTGGGTTCAGTTCCCGTTGCCAAACTTTCACTCCAAAGATGGTTACTTTTCTCAAATAACTGAAAACGGTTAGACCATCGAGTCTTCTCGAATAAGGAGGTTAACATGTAGGTTCAGTCTCTCGTATCGGGGGACTTTGAAAAAAACTCGCAACATTTATCGAAAGAGTGTAGGGTGATCCGTGACCATTCAACTATTATATGAGCGCAACCCTGAATGAATATCTTTGTGAGCAGTACAGACCGGACTACCTAAGATCCTCAATAACATACTTCTCTGTACTTGTTACTTTGTTGACATTTCCTGAAAAGCCTGATTGAAAGTAAAGCAATGTGTTTTTGTTTGTGTCTATGCTTTACCCTGACCTTTGGTAGCCATGTTTTGAACACAGCCGCTTTATTCTCCAACATTTGCTATCCTGAATCCTTGCTATTTTCATTTGTTAAGACTTACTTGAGTTCTTGGAACTACCTCGCGTGCCCCCTCCCTTTTTGCCCAAAATCATCATCACTCATTTCTTGCAGTTTTTGATGTAATGTTGTAACAGGTTGACAACATGACAAAAATGGAACGGAGAAAGCTGACGGCATTAGCACTGTGCTCCCTGCTCCCACTGCAGTCCAGGTAATATTCGGTCATTTCCGGTTTCCTGGAAACTCAACCACTCGCACCTCCCTAAAGTTAGATTTCTTGTCATAACAGCCGTAATGTTTGATTTTAAACATAGGTGAGAGGTTAGTGAGACACCGGGATAAATCCGTAGTATTCTACCTCCGCTTACTTCAGTTAGGGAAGGGGTTGGTGGGCAGATCCCCTGACATCGTGATAGATCCGTAGTGTCCTACTTACGCGTAGGGGAGGGGTTGGTGGTCAGATCTTCTGATACCGGGTTTGATCTGTATTGTTTTAACTTCGCTTAGGGAAGGGTTTGGTGGATAGATTCCAAGAAACCAGTATTGATCGTAGAAAGGTTTTACAAGTTTTGGTTTAGCTCTCTCATCCCCAGCCAACTAACAGTCATCTAGTTTCTCCCCGCATAGAGTAAACATAATAACGATGACAAGCATTATTCGCCCAGGCTTTCTAAAAGTAGTAAGGGTGTGTTTCATCAAAAAGTCTTGCGCGGTGCAATCAGTCTCAACCATAGCAGAATTGGAAAACCTGTTTCTGATTTTTTATTGCAATTCTTGCTGCAGGTGTATAAATGAACGATTTGCTCTGATTCTGGATGTTGCGGTGGATGTCCTTCACGAGGTGGATAGACGGGAAGGAGAGGTCCACACAGAGTAAGTATTTTGTACATATGCCGCTAGTTGAATAGGTTGATAGCCAGGAAGAGAAATTTCACACAAAGTGAGTAAGTTGTACACTTGCCGCTATAGAGATAGAAAGAAAGGCTTTGAAGAGAAGTCTACACAGAGTCTGTGTAACTTCCGACAGTGTAGCTTACTGTAGATGGGGAAAAAAAACGATTTACAAAGTTCGTATTGTTGTCGCGCATGAACTCTTTTTATGTCAGTTTTCTAATCTTACGTATTCTAGTGCAAAGTTGTGTTTGAACACTCTTACTTCGTCTGTTAACAAGAGTACATAAATGGTACACCTCGTCGTTTATGATAATAGCAATCATCATCATTACAGTTACCTTCATCGTCCACATTCATTCTGTTTCACACATTTCGTACACGCCCTGTAATAGCTACATCTATGTGCTAAATTATATTTAGTTGACGACTAGAATATCTGGCTCACGAGCTCCAGTCACCGAATCACAATCAATTCTCTTATCCAACAAGATCTTGTATTCATTTTTCTTAGTCTCTCCTTCTGGTTTGTGCTTGTTGCAGGCGCTCTTAAGTTCGTCATTCTCACACGGTCGCCAGTGAAAATCCCTTGCTACGTTGAGGCATGCATCCTTTCAAACCGCTTTTTTCGAGCAGTATCTAGGTGTTCCGTGATGTGCCATTCATATTGTCAGTTAGTGTTAGTACTATTAGTTACCAGTTTTAGTTTAAGTATTAATATTAGTTTTAGTATTAACATCAGTATTAGTTTTAGTGTCAGTATTAGTATTTATATCAGTGTTGGTATCAGTATAAGGTTTATATTGGTATTAGTATTAATATTAGAATTAGTGTTAGTATTAGTATTTGTCGTAGTGTTAGTATTGAAGTGTTGTTTCCTCCATAGTTGTCTGGTAGTATCGACCGACGGCAACCTCCCCGATGACTCAGAAACAGAGGATTATAAGCGGAGAAGGGAGGTAATACCACGTGACAAAGTTGATTACTGAGTACTCTTCCTTGAAAATTCTTGTAGACAGCGTAAACGCCAAGCATAGATGTGCCGGTTATTGGAAATCCTGGAATTAGTGAAACGCTCAAGTCTCACATTTGCTTATTTAATACTTATCGCTCAACGCTCAATATTTGCTATTGGATTAATTGGTATTAGTAAAATTGCACTGATGATAATCGAAAATGGCGCGCGCTGATTGGTCGAGAACTTTGTTTTCTCTTGCTCTAGTAACCGCTAGATGATTATAGCAATGACGGCTTTCAGTTTTCAAAATGGCGACCAAAATGGCAATGTTTTGGAGTCGCAAATTGAGCAGTTTAAAGAAAATGCCGTACCTCAAAAGACAAAAGATGCTACAAAATTTTGGGTCAAGCTATTCGAAGGTAGGTTGGTAAATTAAGCAAAATTTTCCTTTTGCAAAACAGTTATTTTCAAAACAGGAAAGTTTGTTTACAATTTTCGCCAAAAAGAGTCGGCAACTTTTTAAAGTGACTTTGGGAAATGTTTTGCTCTACAGAATGGTTTCAATAATGCAACTAGAGTTCACAAATGAGCTAGAAAACATGGAAATTGATGAAATGAATAAATGCCTGGAAAAATTTTACGTCCCCGTGAGAAAAACTGACGGGAGCTATTACAAGAAAACAAGCTTGCTATCGGTCCGCAAAAGCATTTTAGGCGCGTGTTTTTTAATGAAAAATGAAATATTTTCACAAGTGCAATTATATTAAAACAACTAGTCACCTCAGGATCTGTAAATACCGCGATAGTCACCTCGACTTCGTGTCGGTGACTATTCGCCGATATTCACGTCGTTTTCCGTGACTAATTGTTAATTAGTAGCCAGTCTACACTCGATATTTTGGGTAGCAGAAGGTCTTGTGTTTGCTTAACAGATAATGTCCTGAAAAGTCCTAAAAGTTTTTGACTTTCATTACCCGAATTACTTACCTGCTTTGCTTGTGCCTGGTGTTTGAAATTACAGAATTGTGGTTATTTGTTGGTGTACCGCAGTGCTTTGCAATTTGTTAATCAATGCTTTGCAAACATTTTCTTGACCAATATTGTATAAAAATGATATGGAGTGTGACTCAACAAGTCAACAAGTTGCTTTTTGAAAACATTCAAACATAGAATTATTGTGGGTTAAGATAAAAATTCTGAGATGTGACCGCTTCACAGCTTTTTTATCTCAATTTAGAAGCTGTTTGGGTAAAATACTGAAAGTAACAACCTAAATCGCAATTGTTTCCTTTAAACCGACGAAACCTCTTAATTGAAACAGGCTTTTAAAAAATCCAACTCTTGCCGCTTTGGGTTCATTTGAATATATTAGATTTTCTCAACCTGCTCTTTAAGACTCTCTCTTTTTATATAGTTACGATCTTCAGACCCAGTCTATTGCGTTTCTCTGGCTGATTACGTGCGGAACAAACTGACCGAGAGCCGTAGTGTGTACGGGGAGACTCAGTTCCAAAGCCTAATAGAGTGTATGGACTCTGCAGTTGCACAACAGCTGTTCGCCTTTGTTAGTAGCTGATAGCCTCACTACCTAGCGCTGCCGGTGTAGCCAACACCGTGCGAGAGAATGGTTGTGCTACCTCTTGCCCAGCGCTTCACCTTCACAACACTAAAAGGTGAAGAAACCCTGGGGACCACAATGGGCTTTGTGGTCCTCAAAGTCTAGTTTACAACACCAACGAAGGCGCAAGCAGAGAAGGGACGTTCTAGTGCCAAAAGGCTGGCCGCCTAAGAATCGACCGAAGAGTTTCTGTAACTTTTTGCTGGCAATGTAAACATTTATTGAAAAGTACTAAAACAGACTTGCTAGCTCAATGAAACTGAATACAAACGATGAAAGCTAATGAGCTCGAGAACGCCAAAGCAACCTTATTTACAACCAGAGGTTAGGGTGTGTTCATCAAAACTGGAAAGCAACGTGGCGGTCACAGAGACAATAATATCTAAACACAAAGCAGAACAAGCAAATATTTTGCCGCCCATACGTTTAAATTTGTACAACCTACGAATTATTTTTCTACCCCGGCATTGAAATTGTATTTTTTTTTACCCGCGGCTGATATGACAGGACATCTTCAGTTAAAGTTCTGTTTTCTCAAAAGTGGACACAGTGAGGAACTCCACTCACCATGGACAATTAAAGGAAAGGTGGAACTAAAGAAAATTTGGGAAAAGATTTATTCTGGATCGTACCGAGGAGAGAAGAAAATTACGCTTCCATCTACCTCTCGGTCGGCATCAGTGTTCCAACTTTCGAAAACGAACTCGTTAGCTTTATGTTTGCCACATACTCTGCAAAACAAGCTAGTTTTTTTCCTTCCTCTGCTGAGTTGCAGAAGGAGATCCTTTTTTACGTTGGCACAAAATTTACTGAGGAAGATACAACTTTGCATTATGTATAATTTTGCAGAAACTTTGAAACATGAAGTTTCAATCATGGACTTTGTTTGCAACAGGAGTAGCACCGGTCACTCGGTGGCTGCCCCTTTTACTTGCTGCAGTGAATCAAAACAGGCTTTGAATCTCAAACTCATTTATGTATTCTGATATAAGAAACACTTAAAGTATTCCAGTAGAAATGCCTTTACGTCAACTCCGGTTTAGTTTTTGTGCTGAGACTTTCCATTCAGTCTTATATAAGAAGGCCTGCATTGAGCTAGTCAGGGACAAACTTCAGAAAGGGAACGAACCCAAGATGGGAGTTTTAGCAAAAGGGAATTAGGTAATTGTTGACTGCTGAGGGGAGGTAACGTAAAGAACTATGAGCAAGACTGCGACTATTCACGATCGTGTGCAGACATCAGCAGAAACCTACGAGTTTCTCAACCATGTCGTTGGCGAAGTGGAAAGGCTCTTAAATGTCCGAGACACAAACTTACTCTCGGAAAGTTCTGGAGACTAACGACATCTTGCCAAAGTCTCTAGCCTGACCACCGGAGCTCACAAGGTGCTAAGGGCTGTAGCGTTGTAAAGTTGTATATGGCGAGGGGAGTTCAAACTTTGGTCAGTAACAGGTGACTGTAATAGGCCATTTCCGAATTACGCAGCCGAATAGAAGCCAAGTTCTAGCTTCTGATGCTAATACTGTATTTTTAAGAACTCTTCCTCGACTTGAATGATTAAATTGTGA
The DNA here is from genome assembly GCA_026413305.1 of Hydrozoanthus tunicans. Lineage (NCBI taxonomy): Eukaryota > Metazoa > Cnidaria > Anthozoa > Zoantharia > Hydrozoanthidae > Hydrozoanthus > Hydrozoanthus tunicans. The sequence goes on from JAOBAT010103568.1 coordinate 11,281, forward strand.
GCCATTGAGCGTAATTCGGAATTGGCTTAGTAAGTAGATAATATACAAACAGATATGGCTAGTACCGAGGAAAATTCCTTTTTCACGATGGCCAGCAAATTTATTTTTCCCGCTTTTTCTGTTTAGTACAGTAAATACATTTATCCTAGCCACACGCGCTTAATAACGTATGAGAAAATTTAAATAGATCATGGCCAAACATCTAAAATATTTAAGGTTTTTGGTGAAAAGAAACTGTCGTCTTTTTCCAAAATGTCAAGCAAATCTGTTTCTACATACAACAGAAAAAGCATAGAAAGCTCAAAAACGTTAACAGCGGCTTGAGTTTTTTAACTTAAAGTTAATCCCGATTATCACCCGTATTTATTTATCATTATAAAATAACTTCCATGAATCTCGCGCGCTGATTGGTCGAACACCATGTCTTTATCAGAGTATATGAACACGCTTTTGACGTCACACAAAAACAACATTGAATCTGTTGCCAGCTGCCTTTTTTTTAAAAACATTGCTTTTCATAGCAAACTACGTACCATGCATAATCTTTAATTTGTTAAGCTTATTTATTTAACCGACTTCTTTCTACTTTTTATATGAAGAGTGGAGATAAGAACGAGGAGTTAAAAAGAGTCTCTTAGAAATGTTGACAAAAGAACTGTTAAAACACATCTATTACCAATTTCAGTCGGCCAAGTGTGCACAGGCTTGATTTCAATGGCCCTTTGAACAGTCTCTGCAACAAGATTGATTCATCAGATTCCATCGAGCATGCCGCCGTGATACTTTCCCAATCCAGATCCAGGGAACATGAAGTTCTGTTGTAACAGATAGCGTAAAGCTCGACGGCATGTTCCAGGATGTACTATCCAAAACGTTCAATGAATTAGTTTTCTCCCAAAACCCGAACTTACACGAGTTTATTTTAAAGTTTTCCAGTCTCAAGACGATTTCACTAGTTATTTTTTCCGGCCTGTGCTTGAAAGCCTGTAGCCTCGCCGAAGACGGTTCGTAACTTTCGAGTTTTTTTTTATCGATTCTCCCAACATATCCCCCTCGTATTTATGTCACAGGCCAAAGACGCGGAAATACGTTTTATTGCTTAAATTCAAACACTCAATAATGATGGTAAACTGTTTTCGCGTGCAGATACGCTCGTTATTCTTTCGAGTGAAATAATGCTTCAAATGTATTTTCTCTTACCTTTAAAAGTTTTTACACCACATTTTATTGCTGCCTAAAAATTATATTATGCCATGAAATTTAATAAAGTGTTTGATTTATTTACTGCTTTTCCTTGCAAAACACTTACATGGCATCTGATTGAATATTTTATGAAGATCTGAGGAAACATATAATTTTGCAAATAAACTAAGAACAACACTAATGTCTGCTGATACGTCACCAGTTATCAGTGCCCTGGCTTGCTGTAACTTTTTTTTTGTTTTTTCGAATTCAGAGTTCATAAAGGACAATAGTTTAAATAGTGCAACGTTTAAAATCCCCTTAAGACTCAACGCTGGAAATTCGGAAATCCCACTACATAGACTCACTAACCTGCAAAATGTTTAGCAATTACAATTTCCTAATTAATTAGAATTAAGATTTTCAAAACTTGACTGTACAGGGTTCGTCCGGGTCCTTAAAAACCTTAAAAGTCCTTAATTTTCACTTTCCAAAATTTGAGGCCTCAGAAGTTCTTAAATTTCACGAAAATCAGTCATGGTCCTTAAAAAGTCCTTTAAATTTTTGCTTTTTCAATAATTCGGTAAATCTCAACAATGCCCAGGAAATGCATTCTCCAAAAATCTTGGCTCGAAAGGGCAGAGTTTACTGGGTGGCTTCAAGCAGTACCTGGAGATCGGTACAGCGCTTTGTGGAGTCTTTGCCACAATATCGTAAAAAGTCGTGTTTTCGGTCAGTTCAGGTGGTTGATGTCCCATGGCTTAGGTCCTCAAAAACCAATAGTCTTACCTTAAAAAAACCTAAAAAATTCCTTAAATTTTGCTTTGAGAAAAACGGACGAATCCTGACTGTAACTTAATGAAAAAGCTGACTGACAGGCTATTAATTGGCCTTAGTTTTGCTCTAATTTCACGCTATACACTTAATGCCGATTAAATCTTTTTTATCATTTGGCGATTTGAAGACACAGTTTTCCATTTGAGAAGCTCGCCAAAGTTAAGTTATATAAAAAAATTCGCAGCGGTGGCCGACAGGAAACAACATTTGTCATTCAAACAATCATACTTTAACAGCAGTTCGTCTTTATGGACATCTTTACTTCAAAGATTTCAGCTTACAGGTAAAAACCTGATCGAAAATTTTGAAGTAGCGGCCTGCAAAAACCGGCTGCAATCTGGGCATGAACGAGCGTGAAAAGTTTTATTTCACACACTTTATAGATAACTCACTGGAAGATTTATAGCTGGAAGAAACTGTATTGAAAGCTTTTAAACTAAAACTGACCTTCTTCAGTCTTGTTATCGCTTTCAACATTGTCAGCTATAAAGCTTTCATTTTTTCTACCGAGACGCTTGTAAATGTTCCCCAATTTTCTCAGAAGAAGCGAATGTTGCCATAGTGATTTTGAAATACCACTTTCGAGCGCTTGAAATAACACCACTCTTGACCAATCAAATTGCAAGATTTTATGGAACTATAATATAAACGCTTGGGTCGAATCGCGGTATTTTACTAGCTGTAGTAACTCGACACCGAAGAGTTTTTGTTATGACGACATCTTTGTCAAATTTTTCACACCTTGGTCGACAGTTTTTCAACCAATACTGTTATAGTTGTAGTATTGTAGCTTACTCGCTTGTCTCTGGCTTTGTTTTTCTTGTTCTCTTCTATGTCTGTTTTATTTCTCAAATTCAACCGTTTATATATACTTACAATCCGGTATTGATTAGATACAGAATTATTTACATTACTTACTTAGGTGATATATCTTTACAATAATATAGCAGTAGTTTATTTCTTTAATCCTTAAACAGTCTAGTCTTTTTCTCGAAACATATACGGTAAAGGTAGACTACCGTGTGTATCAAAATCAGTCCTAAATATGCACGAATTACAGATACTACGCTATGTGGTAATTGTAGTGTGAAGCACTCTAGCTTTCTTTTCAATAAAAATGTAAAGTGTAATTCCATATCGATAAACTGTTTACGAAACTAAATATAGGTTATCGAGTCAGAATAATAAAGAAGAACAACCAAGTTCAAATAACAGCATAGACTTCTGACTTGCTAGAATTATCTTAAAACAATCATTCGAATTACTTAACCTATCTTTAAATAATGCTTGTTTACTTTAATTGTCTCCTTTCGTATCGTATCTGTAACCGAATCATTCTTTATCTATTCACTTAAACAGCAAAACATTTCTAGCTGTCAAGGCGAGTTTAACTCATTTTTTATGGAGATGCTAAATTCTCTATGTAACAAAACCAAGGACAAACCATATTCTGAAAATTAGCTGTCAAATGTTGTATCGTAATATTCCTTCCCTCTCACTTTTAGCTCTCCCGAGCTGAGCTGTCTTTGAGAGTACATAATCGAGTTTAAAATCTTAAATATAATGAAAAAGGATTAATATAATTTACAACAACCTTTATATAAAACTGCGCTTAGATAGCGGGAAACCATAAAGTCAATTTTGTTAAGAGTATTTAAGGTTCTGTTTTGGTGCCTGGTGGTAAGTATGCCGGGGCTGCTGAGTATGCCGGGCTTGGTGAGTATGTGAAGCCTGGTCGGTATGCCTAGCTTATTGGCGCATAAGTAGGGGTAGGATGTTCGAAGGAGGTGGTGTTGCGTGTAAAAATCACTCCATTACTGTAAAGGGTTGCACATAAGTCTTGGAATCGTTCCGGATTTTGAAGGTTTCATAATTAAATTTTTTCGTTCATAATTAAATTTTGATGTTGGTGTCCAACAGACACCAAGCGATTGTTATCGTCTTCTTTTGGACTAGCTACTTCGGGACAGAGGAACGTCTCATCTTGTTTAACACACTTGCTAAGTGCATCCGTGCGAAAAACGGTCCTTGAGTTGGGGCGAGGATCAATGCAAGATCATGCCTAGTGACAGGGCCGGTGTAGCAGGTACCTGATATGCTATATGAGGGGGTCAGAAGCAAAGTGGACCAACCCACATTTTGTAGTTTTTGAGAAATTTGCAGTTGAATAATTTTTTCGTCTAAAAAATTGACACATGCCTTGTTGTATAAAAAAGACATATTCTTGGTATTT
>JAOBAT010103579.1:0-12793 GCA_026413305.1 Hydrozoanthus tunicans
TTCTTCAAAACCTGTCTCAAAAGACCAGAAGTTAATTCCCGCTTCAAATCTTTGCTAGTGTTGCCATTAGTGCTTTATTTGATAAGCTTATTATGCCCGATATCTTCAATCTTTTAACTTGTTTCTTAACGTGCTTGCTTTATGCAAAGTGCTCTTGCTTGAAATAACTGTTGTTCTTTTCCTCGTCTCCTTTAAAGATTCTTTCAAGTCTCTAATGGAACGCCTTCGCGTTAACCACTTTCTTGTAAGTTCAGAATTGCATTAACATTGGTAATTAGCGGTAGCTGACATGGCTGAAAAGTTCACCGTCTTTTCTACCCTTTGTTGAGCCTGCTTGTGATTTTGTTAGGGCAAGATAGTTTTATTAGTTATGCACTAAATATAAATGGTGCACCCAAATTGGATATCCGCTCTGTGTGTTGTATATGCTGTATATTGCTATACCATCACATTCTCAATGCATTTCTTTTTATGTGCAAATCTTCTACTTCTTTTCATGGTAGCTGCCTCGCTTATTAGCTTCATACCTATATCATATACATATTGTTTAGAGTTTTGTGGTTCAGCATCTATCTATGTACTCAAGGATTGTCCGTGCTCTTACGGGTTTTACGACCGGGTTGATAAGAAATCAACGTCTGTGTACCAGTTTCCTGTCGTTTTGTCTAACCCTTATGCTGCTAGATTTTTTAAAATCAAATTCAAAATCTCCACAAAATAACAAACTTCAGAATTTGTTGAAGCAAAATCTACTTGTAAATACAAAGAAATTGAATGGTCATTTTCAAGCAACGGTTTTAAAGATAGAACATTTTTAGTTTATGTGAAACCGTTTTTAGCAGAATAAAGGTCAGTATTTTTAGTAAGCTAAAGATATTTCTCTTAGTTTGCTCGAGTTGCCACCTTTTTGAGTACAATTCTTTAATGCACGGCTTTATTGGGGTTTTAAACATTTTCTTTCTGTAGATAATCCATGGTTAAAAAAATTAAATTTTACTTTAATAACTTTAAGTAGGTCGGTCCAAAAGCAAGGCATATGCAGTCGTTCATGAGTTTACAAAAAGAGAAAACCACAAAGCTATAACTGTAACAATATCTGCATTTTTGGTATGTTTTCTCCACCACAACCTCAAGTCTGGCATGTGGAATGATGAGAAAATGCGACCGTTTACATACAACCGTATCATGGAATATTGTATCTGTTTTTGTTTGTGTATTTGTTGACACGACACATACTGTACAACAACTGTGTAGATTGAGAGTTTTACTGTGAGTTTGTAAGACTCATTCAAACAGTACCTGTAATTGGATCCTGCATTATTGCTTGATGACGTCAATCGCCTCTTTAAATTTTCTTAGTATGGCACATTTGTTTCTTTTCACTTTTAAAATGCGGACTTATGAAAAATAAAGAATGTTTTGAGTTTATAAGCAGAAATATTGAACCGGAAAATTTGTATTATTCGTGATCTTAGTTGTCAAGGATTGTATGGTAATGGAGCCATTTTGATCCATTTTATTCTGCTTCGCTTCTCATTTGTCATTGTTGATAATCGTAAGTATAATTTGTTATTACTCGAGTAATAATTTTGATTAAGAAACTTTCAACGGCTCGAAAGAAGACATGAACTGTTAAATTTCTCACAAGCAATATATTAGCTGTTGTTAACGTTGTTTGCTGTTTCAAATGCTGTTAGATTTCTTGACTGTTGAAATCGTACAGCTAGAATGCTTACTTTATCTAGCGTTTAAAGATAAACAACTCAACTCGAACGGTGTTATTCAGTAATACTCGGTCAGTAAAGGTATTTAAAAGCATTTCAACCAATATAGTCAGTTTTTCTTTGTTCATGAAGGAACAAGAGGAAGAGATGCGATAACAAAACAGAATGAAAAAGCCGAGCAAAGACACTTGATTTAAAATATGACATTGAAAGTTCAAAAATACTACAAAATGGCTGTATTTTTTGTTTATTACATTCCCATGCTAAGGAAACATATGCAAGTAGGTCATCTTACAACATTTTCCATTATAACTCATATGAGTGGTAAATAACCGTTTAAGTTGGAATCTGAGTGTTTCTAATTGTTTTGGTGACATAAGTTTAGTAGTTATAGCCGGTTATAAAATGTTTGGTTTAATATTTTGTTATACGGAACTTAATAAAACATTAAACATGATTATAATAGCTCGATCTTCAGAGACGACGATTTGTTCCACATTAGATATTGTAGCCACTGATTAAGTGCCGAGGACATTTAAAACGTTTTTTTGATATCTAAAAGATTGTTCTTAGATGAACACAAATCCTAATTAAAGAAAATTTCGATAAAAATTCGCGAAGATATTGAAGTTGTTAATTTTGGCGCTCATTGTTGGTCTTTTTTATCGCTTGGCCAAACGCTGCAATTGTCTCGTGACTTCTGGCTTAATCACCTACCAGCATATCGGTTAGTGACATGGAGTTGACAGCGACAAAAGAAGCGAAAAGGAAAGGGGAAATACTGCTGTGTAATCTTTCCCAACATCGTTTATCAGATGCAAGAGTAACTCCAACACTTTAGCGAAAACAATGAAAACGTTTTGGCAAAACCCAGTCGCTTGACATCTTTCGTCCCTAGGCTCCCGTTAATAGAAGCAGGCTGTCAGGGCCCGGTTGTTCAAAGGTCGATTAGCAGCAACCCTTGGTTAAAAATAAAATTTACTCGAGAAGTTAAGAAATAACAGAGCTCGAATTTTGGCTTAACCTAGGTCTAAAGTTAACCAATCTTTGAGCGACTCAGTTCTTCAAGAATGCGGTCTGAGGCAGAGCGCATTTCTTGAACGGAGATTTTCACAAACGAACAGACGCGAATGATCTCATTGCTCTGTCCCTTATGTTTATTGTTTAGGTAGTTTTTTTATGCAGCACATAATTGTAATGCCTAAACTCGTGTTTGAAAATTTTTTAAGACCATTTTAGTGGTAAACGGTGATATACATTCAAAATTAGAACTTGAAAATTATACTCGATGGTCGTACAGTAACGGAAGGAGGAACAGTAAAAATTTATTTTAATTGTAATGTAGAAGGATCTTGGAAAGCATTGAGAACTATAGTGAAATAGATATTGAACCCCAGTCTTTCTCGCTTAATGACTTTTCCCTCTCGATATTCATTTAGATAAAAAATTTTTTTATAAAATCTGAAATTTTCCAAAGTGCTGAATTATTTGTACCAGAACCGATTAAAAGTAAAATTATAAGGACGACGTTTTAAAAAAAAAACTCTTACTCCGAGTTTCGGGATTGCTCACTCTTCAAAGAGTTCAGATTTTAGAACTCGCTGAAGAGCATGAGAATGGTTTCACTTTTATATAATAATCTATATATGCTGCCCGAATCCTTACTTGTATTTTTCTCTAAAACAGGTAAAAAATGTTCAATCGGTATCAACGAATGCGAGTCCAACCCTTGCCTCAACAATGGAACTTGCAACGACTTAGTAAACGGATTTAATTGTTCATGTACAGCAAACTACACAGGAATCCGTTGTGAACATAGAACATCCCTGTGCCTTCCCGTGAACCCTTGCCGTAATAACGGTACCTGTGTAGAGAAGCATCACGCCTATACCTGTGACTGTATTCCTGGGTTTGGTGGAGCACTGTGTGAGAATACCACAAGTATTGGATTAAACGGATCATCGTATATGAGTTTTCCCGTTATTGGCGGAAGAACCACGTTTGCTTTGGCGTTTGAGTTCAGAACTACGTTTGACTTCGGTTTGTTGATATCAGATCCTAGTAAAACCATTTCAGTTAGTCTTGTTAGTGGTGAGCTAGAAATGTTCTACAAGAGAGTCAAACTGTTTGCAGGTGCTGGGGCATTTTTAATAAACGGCTTGTACCATCGTGTAGAAGTGAACATTACCAATGATTTAATTTTCTTGGTAATCGACAACTCGTCGTGTGGAACCAACTGCAGCAAACAACAATCCCTCCAAGGACAGACACTAGGTCAAGTGGATAAGGTGTATGTAGGGGGATCGCCAAGCAGCGATCAAGGAAAGAACTTCATCGGTTGTATGCAGGATGTGTCGGTTGACAACTATACAGTTATCCCGACCCAGAATGACGTAGTACTAACGCAAGCAGTCCTTGGATGCCCCAGGGTCGAGGTTTGCAGACCGAACCCTTGTGCGCATGGCAGATGTGTCGACAAGTGGACTGAGTACGAGTGTGAGTGTGCAAGACCCTGGGTTGGACCAAATTGTAATAACAGTGAGTAAAATGTTTTGTTCTCTTGGTTTTGAGGTGTCCTTCTGTTATTATAACTTAGGAGAAGGTGCTACTTTTGCTTCAACATCTGCAAATGGTTAGACCTTCGCGTCTTCTTGGATCTCAAGAGCTCAACCTACTCAACAATCAAATTTCATGAACTGCTAAGATATACAGCCGTGTTTTATGTGTGGAGATTGTTTAAGTAACTTCACTTACACAAAACCCATTTCAAATGATTTTTGTTTCTGATTAAAATTAAGGTATGTTACATGAAAAAATTGGCTCCACAGATTTATATTGGCTTTCACATCTTTTCCACGATACTCTCATCCTCGTTAGATATGATAGCGTTTTGCTTATTTAAGAACACGTTTAGTATATTGCACGAGAATTTATCCTTACGCAGTCGAGAATTCTTACTGCTTACCAAACTTCCAACGCTAATGCAAGTCACCGATGATTTGACCATACATGTCCGAGACAAGCATCAGATCAACATCTCCGTCTGCCAAACAAACAGGTTCGATTTTGCATACTGTCCGAAATACGTAAATGACTAAAAAATAACCCGTTACAAAGTTCTGGTTCACAATGAGTGTGAAATGCTTTTCTAATTGTTTTAAATGAAAATGTCTTCTTCACTAGTTCGCTCCAGAAACTATCTTTATTATCAATTTAACAAATGAAGAAGAATTGACTGTGGGAACGCGGGAAGTGACTAAAGCACTCAAGAAGTGTAAGGGAGTGTGTTTCTCTACTTTTTGAGTGTTTTAGCCACTTCTCAAGTGGTCTACACCAGTACAGCATGCAATTTAGGATGTCAACTTCTTAAGTTTTACTGCCTCAAGACCGGGTTTTTGTTTGGTGTTTTATCTATTTTACGCTTGTTTAGCTTTATCTGATACTGAAGTAGCTTGTTCCATGTTGCAAACATACATATCAAGCAATCAATCTGCGCGTATTATCGAAAGTATTTTGTAAACGATAAGGATCAAAGTCTTAAGTTTTTAGGGTGTCCAATGTTTGTCACACCTTGAAGTTCAAGCGGTTCTTCAACCAGTTGCTCTCTCTAGCGAACAGGTTTGGTTGTTGACAGCATGTTATTTTCCATAATATAATCATCTTTATCATCCTTCGTTCAAAGTATTTATAGTAAGCTTCTTTTGTTTGTTTAGATTTCTTGGCTCAAATGAGGTTACTTTATAGCTTATTTTATGAGACTCTTACTTCTTTAGCAAAGCAGGATGATTGTTTTTTTTTTGGTAATGTAAACTCTAAACTCAATTATGCCTCCGGATCCAGGAATTAAAATAGGTTATGTGTTTAGAAATCAGATGAATGTCAAACGAAGCTATTTTATCTTTGTTAGTGCAGAATCACTTTAAGATCGACCTTACAAGATCTTAGGCAACAATTCGATGTTGTTTCGTGCATCAAAATGAATAAGCTCCTACAGAAGCTGCTAATAGTCAAGAGTAGTAATAGGCTAAGAGTTTTAAAACACATTGAAAGAGCCATCATAATTCTTAGAACAGCTAAGTTTCTTCAGTTATGTTAGTGTTTGGAATCATGGAACTCAGACTCTTTCATTCAACAACATCCGTTTAGAATCCGAAATCGTTTATGTTCTCCAACAATCCTATTGCATTGACTTAAATATAAAACACCCAAGATACTGTATCTCAGTTGTCTTGGAGGTCAACATTTGTGTTTGAATACTTTAGTTTGTTTGCAACAACAAATATTTTTCTGTTATTTTAAAGTTTGACATCTGCATCTCGATTCAGAATCTAAGAGCAGTTAGTATAGAAGCTAAAATTAAATCTTTTAGGTTCTTCACCATCTATTTTTATCGATGTAACTGTAGAACACCCATGATTTTCACATTGCAGTTCGAGAGCGGCATCTAGATCCACAATTTTCTTAGTTTAAAACATGCAAAAAAGGCTTCGTAGTCCTATCAAACTAGAACGCTATTGGACTCCATGTTTTTGTAAATAAGTGATACAATAAGATCAGTTTAAACAATGTAGATTATTGAAAACTCTTCTGCTAGGTCTGAATCATTTTTAGGTTTTCAACTGGTTTTTAATCGTTTCATAAAGACGTCGTTTTTAGTTACACTCACTGGGTCCACCAACTGGTTTTCCTCGGACGAACAGCAGTAGTATAGTATGAGCCGAATTACCCTCGCTTTCATGGTGCAAAAAGGTGCCTGCATAAATTTTCTCTGGGATGAAGTCATAGCTTATGAGTAAAATGCGATGGATTTAATCATCTTCTTTGTATTCCAAACTCATATGATTAAAATGCGGTGCCTGCATAAACTATCTCTTTTGTTATTAAAAGGATCCAAACTGTCGTTTTTCTAAAATGGCGCCAAATGCATTTATTATGCAAAACAGCAAACAAACGGTTTAGGTTCGTGTCGTGATTGGTTCTCCGTAAACGGATTGTTTTTATGATGACATCATGTTTCTACTTTTATCTTTGATAAAACGCTACAGAGCTGACGGGACAAAGCAGTGTTCTCAGATCTAAAACTTAGAAATTATAAGCAAGTTTTAAGAAAGGTATAGCGAGTCTTAGAACTTATGTTAAGTGAATTAGTGCGATAAAAAGAAATTACGGGCTGAAAGCCAAAGATGGATTTCAAACACATTTTTTTCTCTTTTTACTAATTACACTTGTGATAAAATCATTTCGGGTCTGACTCATTTTCAGTCTCGCTTCTCTCTGACTGAAAATGTTGTTTACGACCAGATTGGACGCTTGTATGGGTTAAATGCCCACAAGTTGAAACGCGTCCCGTAAACATGTCCTGTTCAGATAAAATCTGCTGTGATAAATATCACATTTCAGACTGGTTAGCGGCGCAATGAGTCCTTCCTTCCATTTACATTTCGTTTATTTATCAACAGCCAAAGAAACTGATTGGAACTGTCACAATTCGGACAAGAAAATGGTTTTCTTGTCCATTTTCGTCACTCGTCATGATCGTCTTCTTCCTTCACTTTTATCGTCTTGCTCACTCTCTGATTCTTTTCTTTTTTAAATGTCTTAACCTTATGTTTCTGAGTTGTTTTTCCTCTGTTTCATCTCCACTTTGAACCGAATTTTTCTTCACATTAAGTTCGGCCAATATCTTTTTGTTTTTGCAAGATGCTTGTTAAAACATGACCCAGTTGAACTTGTATCATTATGTTCTTCTTCCTCGTCTTCAATTTGTTTTCTTTTTCCGTTCATAATGTAGCTGATGTGAGCGGCTTAGGCGGTTTTTGAATAATGAAAGAAGAACAAGTTACAGCCCTAATTATATCAAAAGCAGACTGATGCCACTAACTAGGAGAATGAGGAGATCTTGAATAAATCCTGGCCCCCGCTGCACTAAAATCTGCTTCTTTCGTTTAAATGGGAAAGGTGAACGTGCCAAGTCAACTAGATCTTCTTCATAAAACAATAGTTAATTCCGCTGTCCACTTGTACATGGAATGCATTCTGTTAGCACTTTATAACACACCTCACAAATGGTGTTCACACTTGTCCCGGAGTAGAGGACATCAAAGTATTTTTCTTTTTAGTAGGTGAATTTGAGTTTGTCAAAAAGTGGGATTTCTGCGATTCAGATCGCACATGGTTATCTCACGGAGGTTTGTAAGAACTTATTAAGTAGTCTTTTTATATCATTTTGGAGCTAAATTGTCGAACTATATAGTCTAACATAGACTAGCCTATTCTAGCATAGAGTACCATAGTCTGACACATAGTCTAACATAGACTAACATTGTTAGTCTCACATAAACTTACATAGTCTAACACATTGTTTAACAAAGACTAACATAGTTTAACACATAGTCTTAAACAAACACATAGTCTAGCATAGACCAACATTGTCTAACACAAAGTCTAACATAGACTAACAGTGTACACGTAGTCTAACATAGACTAACATACGTAAACTTGCGTAGTCTAACACACTGTTTAACATAGACTAACATAGTTTAACACATATATGTAGTCTTAGACACACATAGTCTAACATAGACTAACATAATCTAACACATAGTCTAAGATAGTCTAACACACAGTCTAACATAGATTAACACAGTATGAGACATAGTCTAATTTAGAAAACACATTGTCTAACATAGTCTAACATCTTTTAACACAAAGTCTAAAATAAACTAAGATAATCTAAAACATAGTCTAAGATAGTCTGACATAACCTAACACATAGTCTAACATAGATTAACACGGTATAAAACATAGTCTAATTTAGGAAAAAACAAAGTATAACATCGTCTAACACATAGTTAGTCTAACTTAGACTAACATAATCTAAAACATAGTCTAAGATAGTCTAACACATAGTCTAGCATAGCTAATCTAACAAATACTAACATCTCTAGTCTAACAAATAAAACGAACATAGCTAGTCTAACATGGACTAACATAGTCTAACACGTAGTCTATTGTAGACAAACAGACTTTTATAGCTAGTCTAGCATGCCCTTACAAAGTGTAACACATAGTCTAACATAGACATAGTCCAATACATAGTTTAACATAGCTAGCTACACAAGCGAAACTCTATAAAATAGATGGGAGCTCAAAGGTAACAGTAATTTTGCACAAGCCGTGGTCGAGGCATGACGAAAAGTCAAAACTTTCCACTGGGTGGTAAAAGCCAGGTAAACTTGAGCACGCACTTGTCACGTGTTCACCATTAAGACGGGGATGTACGTCAACTGTGGTTGGGTTATGAAAAGAAACAGTGTCGGGGGATTTGGCGACAGTTTTTAAATCTGCCCAAGAAATAAGGCCAGGCATTATTTATTCACCAAAGGGTCTCATCATCGCTACCTGTAATGTAGTGTGGTTTTATTACACCAAACTCTCTTTCACCTAGACAAAATCAGCCGCACGGTCAGCCTCAACAGTCACTACCTCGTGCTGTTCAAGAATCCAAGAGATAAAATGCAGGTCATGACTCTTGTAAAACAAATATATTCCGGAGGAACAAACACTTTTATGAAAAATACAAAGAAGCTGTAAGCTGCCCTTTTGGTTATTTTCTTGTCGATTTAAAACCCAACACACCAGAGAGATGTCAACTGAGAACGAATGTGTTACCAAGTGACCAGGGGCCTAAAAGACCACAAGGAATGTCAGGTGCCGAAGCAGTTGCAGAGTTTTTGAGAAGAGAAAGTGCAACACAACCTCCGGAGGTAAAGGAAATGAGTCGTTCGGACAAAGACCTGCAAAAATTTTTGACCCGGTCTGATTTGCCGGCTGATGTTAAGGCACAGATGTATGCGCAAAAGCTGCAGCGCTAAATCTTAACTTCCAACGCCAGATTGATTACCCACAAACCTTTCACGGAGAGAGTGGACCGAAGGTCCGAACCCAGACTCTTCTTCAACAGCAGACGTCTTCCGTCCCAACTCAACCACTTTCTCCTCCAGAACTGCCCTGATGTTGAACATTGGTGGCGAACTTTAGCTACCCCAATCAAGCTAATGGTGCAAAGTCCAAAACTTTCAGAGCCCAACCTCACACCCAGTTAAGGTTTATGTGATTCTCCTTTTCCTATTCCGCCATCTTCTGAAAAACGGAGGTAACAACTACCAGGAAAGGGAAAGAAATCTCAATGGGTGTCCTATATAGACTCTGGAACTATCGGTACGGGACCCGTTCCTGACAAACGACGAGCAGGAAAATTGACAAAAAGGTTTCAACTTGTAATGAAAAAGCCCGATAAGTTGAAAAGATACATTCAAACATAGCTAGCTTGTAACGATTTGTTAATGAAAAAGACATATATCTTCTTGCTGGGTGAGGTCTATTACACAAGATGTTCAATAAATAGTTCATGATGTTTTTCACGTCTTACTTAACTTTTCTTCTCATTCTTTCTTGGGTCCATCGGCATACGCTGACAGTCTTTTTCTTCTTTTAATACTGCCAAGAAAGTATACGTAATTATTTCGTAATATAGTATTGTGATCGTAGTTTTAATACCAGTGCATAAATGATGATGGATTTTTAACAAAATTTTCGTCCTTGTTTTCTCTTCCATTTCTTTTTTTCTAGTTCTCTATCCATTTTTTCTAAGAACGCGTTGTAGTATGTGATAGCTATCCTGAAGAGGTATCCAATCCTCATTTCTCAAATAATTTAGAATAGTCCAACATCCATCTCTTGTAACAGCTAAAGAATTTCATCGGATATCTCCTGCAGAAAACTTGTTCTGCTTATACCTTCATCCATCACTTCGTTCATTCTATGCATTCGTTTGCTAACTTTTTTCCACATTTCCTAATGAAAACTAAATTGGTTTCCGTCTTCTTCAATATTTTTTCGCTTCATCCATTCTCTTAATATATATATCTCTTAAATAACTCAAACGAATTGGTTGCGCCTAGTTTTATCTTATTTTTACCAAAAAGGGCTTTCGCTGAAGAAATGACAACACTGCTTGACCTCGCCAGCTTTATAGCGTCTTATCCGAGATAAAAAAAAACATGATGTCATGGCTTAACAATACGTTTATACACGAACCAATCACGATGAACTAAAAAACCGTTGCTGTTTTGCATTATAAATGCATGTGGTGACAATTTAGAAAAACAACCGTTTGGCTCATATTTATAACAAAGGAAATAATTTAATCCCTCCCCCATTTTATATATGAGCTATGACGCCACCTTGATATAATTTACTCCCCAAGAAATAATGAGGTTTCCCCCAAAGGTAAGGCTAATTTGGTGCATGTTATACTGTTAACAGCACATCAACAGCTCTGTCTGTTACACAAGCAGGTTCGAAATCAAATACTTTTTGTTTATTATTTAAAAAACGCCTGAAACTTAATTCTTCCTCTTCTGGTTTATAATGAGTATGAAACGGTTTTCCAATTATTTTCAAAGAAAATATGCAAATTTCCTATTTCACCATTAATAAAAACAACTCCTGGAAGGGTTGAAATAATTGCCGTTATTCGCTTTTATTTTTAATTTGGTAATATTTTGGTCCATGGACACTGCAAACAATTTTGCATAGATTGCCATAATTATAGTTCTTGATTGAAAGTCATCAGCTTCATTTTTGATGAAAACGAGCTTACTTGCAATCTTTTTCAAAATGTTTTTCAAGATTTTCAGGTTTTCTTGGCTTACGAAATACATTGAATTTACAATTCACAGGAAAGGATTTAGCTACATTACAAATCACAGCTAGAGTTTATTAATCGTTTTCTATTGGCATAATTTCAATGTGAATAGAAAACAATTAATAAACCCTTTATAACAAATTGTTGTTTCATCGTCCGACGCCATCTTGAACTCGAAGCTCGAGTATGCAAGGAGTTTTTATTGGATGGTTGATTGATCGAGCTCAGCTATATTCTCGCGATTGCCGCTAACCTTGAGGAATTTGTCTCGCGAGGCAAAAAATATCCAACATGTTTGATATCATCCTCACGTTCTCGTCAGGCAAAAAATTGCCGCATACATGAGGAAATGGCTGAGCAAAATGCCTCGCGAGACTTTTGCTTATCTCTTTCTTTAAAGTGTGCGACGGACTAAAGAAAGAATAATGTTCAAATCTTTTATTTTTTTCTTGTATAGAAAGTCCAACACCTGTCACACCTTTGAAATCAAGCAGTGCTTCAATAAGTTGGCCTGTCCAACGAACAGGTTTGCTACCAACAGTTTGTTGCTTTGAGTTTGAAAAACGTTTTCACATTGTGCAATCGCCTTATTGTCCCTCATTTGATGTGTTCATAGTCAGCTTCAACTGCTTTATTTCTGCTTCCTGACTCCACCGGTTTTTAAAAATGGTCATTTTTTATGAACTCCAAAGTAAACTTTCTTTACATTTTTTTTACTTCTTAAGCAAAGTGAGGGACTAAAGAAAGAATAATGTTCGAAACTTTTATTTCTTTCTTTTATAGAAAGTCCAGCACCTGTCACACCTTTGAAATCAAGCAGTGCTTCAATAAGTTGGCCTGTCCAACGAACAGGTTTGCTACCAACAGTTTGTTGCTTTGAGTTTGAAAAACGTTTTCACATTGTGCAATCGCCTTATTGTCCCTCATTTGGTGTGTTCATAGTCAGCTTCAACTGCTTTACTTCTGCTTCCTGACTCCACCGGTTTTTTAAAAAAGGTCATTTTTTATGAACTCTAAAGTAAACTTTCTTAACATTTTTTTACTTCTTAAGCAGCAGGATAAATTCTTTAATTTCCTTTAACGATAAACTCCAAAATCAATGTCTTAAAAATGCAACCAGTCTTAATGCTTTTGACAATTAAATAAATATCACATCAAGCTGTTTTACTTTTGTTAGTACAGAGTTTTTCGACCTTACAAGATCTTAGCTAAGACAACTAAACAATTAGATGTTGTTTGAAACAACAAAAATAAATTAGATCCTAAAGCAGCTAAAACCTAGCTCTTAAAACACCCAAATACCCAGTTAACTTGGAGTTTGATACTTGCACTACGATAATCTGATATACTCAGTTATCTG
>JAOBAT010103590.1:0-15530 GCA_026413305.1 Hydrozoanthus tunicans
GTTTCTGGGAAGAAATCAACACTTTTACCCACCTCGTCTATAGACATCTGTAATTGCAAGGATACTGTGTTGTCCCCCGTGCATTACTCTCACGCTTATCTCCGGTTTCCGTTGTGCTAGGCGGATGAAAGTCTTTTACTTACCCTGGATAGAGTTACACGGCTAATCCACCGCAGGTTAGCGGCCCCAGTAGAAGCTTTCAGTACTCATTTGGACAGCTGAGTGAGCCGACTGGAACAAGACTGGTAAAGTGCCTTGCACAAGGCACAACACAGTGGTCTGACTGGGGCTCGAACTTGCGACCCTATACGGGATTACACGCTAACTTTGATGAAAGGCGGTAAAACTAAACGCTCACAAAACACTTCGCATCTGCAGTTTTATATTAATTAGCTGAGCACGGTAATGTAGCCGCATAGGCATCGCTTCAAGTTAAAGTCTATCGCATTTGTGGTGAGATGATAAGAAACAACTTTACATTATGTAGAAAAACACTATGAGCATGAATAGAAAGCAAAAAAATATTTCCGCCTAGGTGCATTCAATTTGGCGCGTGGACTTTGGACTCTTTGAAAATAACAAAACTTTTGTTGAAAAAGTTCAAAAGATCCGTGCTTCAAGAAGAAGAAATTTTGTTTCTCAGTTTGAAATTGATGAACAAAGTTATAAATGCATTCTCTGATCTTGTTTCTTACTTGTGTGACTCGACCTTTCAAAACGCCGGGTTTTGTAGAAATTTCGACGATGCATTAAACATGAAACGTACTTAAAGCAATCAAGAAAATATGCTTCTCTTTGAAAGCAAGCTTTGGAACTGTCACTGGCCGTAATTAGAAACGCACTTCTGGGATAAACTTTTATTGGAAATCTTTAGTCTATCGTTTTTGAAGTTCTTGTCAAAGACGATAGGCATTATCTTTCAAAAACAAAAGAAATCGTCGAAGATAAGTCAAGGACCAGATTGGACCGACTTGCCGTTAACTAAGTAAACATCCCTTAACTCAAATTGTAAACTGAAACCCTGGTTTCGATTCTGTTTGTTTTGACTGAAATAATGTCTTAAGGAGAAATCTTTAGCAGTAGCCATTTCAAGTCAAGATTAAAACTGCTTTCTGTCGTATTATAAACGTTAACGTAGTTATATGGGGGCCATTACTAACGTAGTTATATGGGGTAATTACTAACGTAGTTATATGGGGTAATTACTACACCTAGTAATCACTTTGACAAATATTGTTATGCTGTGTATAAACAGTAGATCCATTAGGCACTGCATTGTTTTAACCAAAAAGAGAAGCAAGTCAGGCGAACTAAAAGTATGCTCCTTTGTAAGTTGTCACCATACGAACAGCGGAAATGGCGGAAATATGCATACATCATAAAAACTTTAATCAGTTTTTCTTAATTGACATTTTTCACCCACGCACCGTGGAATTCATACAAATGAATTAAAAAGGAATCTGAAAATGACATATTACAACGGTTTTACTAGATCAACAAAACAATGTAGCGATTAATGTGTAAAGAAAAAGGAATTTCTTTTATTTTGAATCAGAGTGGTCCTTAAAGGAAGGCAGCTCAAGTTTTCCATTTTTAGCGAAATAAATTTCACCTTTTTTTGCGAAAAACGATCGGTTTCAGTTTCTTTTTTTGATATAAACACTAAATTCAAATGTGAAATTTCAAGGAGCTGGCCACTTAAATTTTGAGTACTGACGCCGCAGTTGCGTCGCACTTCGATTCGCGTGCCTGGTCACGGCCCTTTTGTTATGGCAACCATTTATTACTAACCTCTCACGTTACAGAATAGTTAAACACGTGAGGTACTAACGAAACTTTATCTGTTCACACAGTCAAGACCACTCACTCGCTGACAGCGGATTATTCTAACCGAAGGAAGATAGAAAAAGAGAGAACTTGTTCAGTCGATCAAGATAGTGCTTTTCACCACAGGACGCCGACCTCCAACCTCGCTTGAAAAATAATATCCAGAAGTGTAAAAAAGCGGGTGTTTCTTAAAAAGTTTTGAGTTTCCGCGGGAAATCATGAAGCTTCTTTGCAACTCTTTGATAGGAATTCTGTTTTTCACCTGTATCCATTTTGGCAGTTGTGTCCCAAGTAAGTTACAATTTGTTTTGCTGGGGGTTGCGTGTGGACAAAAGACACTCTCGTTTAAAACAATTGTCATCATTTTGTTCTTGTTTTAAATCAAGGCCGCCTGACGCGAGGGATATCGAAGAAACAACTGGCATTGGTTCGGGAGTTGTTGGAGTCACAAGAACACAAGGTAATTGCAAATTCACCCACTCTCGCCGATAGACTTGAGGTTGTCGCTTTTAGATTTGTGAATTTTTTAAAAAAAAAGCCTATTTTCCCAACCAATTCTGTGCCTCTTAGTCGCCATAAAGCGCTGTAATTTACATTCTTTCGGTACGTTCTTCGAAATGCCCGCTCTTCGAGTATTGAGCAAAATTAATCGTTTTTTTCTGCCATCTTCTAGATCTTAAGGAGAATGCCAGCAAGACGCGACGCGTTCAGTCAAAACAAAATAAATAATTAAATCTTACAACGGTTCGAAATGTGCAACTCAAGCGTTAAAATTAAATTGACCCTTGAAAGTTGTTGACTCTTCGGATCAAAACACGGTTCAATCATGCCGACTACGGTGAAAAATATTGAATAACACTCTTAATCCCAAGAGGCAGAAGTTTTGTTGTTGTTTGCTGTTGGGAATAAGGTGTTGCATGTAATAAATAAAGCATTGTTTAATGTCAATTACTTCGGACGTTAACAAATACACCTTCAGTAGTTGTACGAAGCTTATTCTTTAAAATAAACAGTCAATCATTTCACGAATCTAATATCGTTTATCCAAAAGTAACCAATCTACTTCTATTTAAACTTTTCTGTCACTCTGTAACGGCTGTACGCAGAAACGAAGATGAGAAGTATTCTGATTTTGTCTTCCAAAAAGCAATTAACTGTTGCGGTTGAAGACTCCTGCTGGCAAATTTACCATCATAGATTTGACACACGAGTTACTGATTTCTTCAAAATTGTTTTCATAAAACCCAACTGTTATCGTATAAAATTGTTTTCCATCTAAAAGGGTACGAATTACAGAAGCTTGGCAAACTTTGGTACTATAACTCAAAGCCGCCGTGAGGGAGCAAAATACCATTATTCTTTTTTTCGGAAAAAAGCACGCTTTGTGCTTGTTTAATAGAATTTCTAGAGTAAGTCAAGCATAAAGTTAATCCTATCAGATCTTCAATATCGCCAGCTCGGCAGGACGTTCCGTTCTAACCCCATACTCAAACTTCCTACTAGGTAGAATTCCGGAGTCCTACAGAGATCACATCTTTGTGATCTTGAAGTTTGACTTCGCTGCACGATATTGCGTTGTTTTCAGATTGGAGTATTGAGGTTTTCTATGCTCGACTGTTTCTTTGATTTCTATAATGAGTTGTTTTGTTGTTCCAAGCAATGAAGCGCTCAGTGATTCGCGATTCGATGGTGTCACGAAAATAATTAAAGAACAAACAAATCTATCCGAATTCAAATAAAAATCACCCTGAAAGCTCTACATAATTTTCTTGCCGAATAGAAGCCACCCCTTCTTTGATGTAGCACCTCCTTCAAGTAAGCGATTCCAGCGATAAGCAATATCAATAACAATGAGGAGGCATAATAGGTACTCCCTACTTATATTGTGAGCCCTCCTTCCCAGTCATTCGTTTCTTATCTAAATAACCTGAGAATAAACAGGCATGATGCAATCGGTTCGCCATAGGAGCCAGAAAAAGAAATGCTTTTCCATATACTGAACCTGATTATTCAGTTTTTTGAAAAAGAACCCGATATATCAGTTCATTGCTACTCTACACTACCATTAGCAAACTTTGATGGATATGAGCTATCTTCAAACCGCAATAACTCCGGTGGGGGGGGGGGGGGGTAATACCCTAAAAGACCCTAAAAAAATACCAAGGGATAATAATTTTCTGCCCCCCAAAAATACGGTTTTAAGCCCTAAAAAAGACCGGGCTCTTGGTTTAACAACCCCTAAAAATGGATTGGCGTTGATTTGTTTTGGTGAGCTCTCAAATTTTGATAACTAAACTTAGAGACTCATGGTCATGGACTGGAAGATCAAAACACTTCTTCTTTTTTCTACAAAGCTAAAACCTTAAAATGCCCACAATTAAGAACGTAACATACACAAAACTCAATGCCTGTGGTATTTGTTCGAAAATTAAGACAAATAACGTTGATAGTATGTTAAACACCATTGGCTTTTGGATTAAGCTTCGTGTATGATTATATAGACATGGACAAAAACTGTATCTCTGGTTATTTGCGAAACTTCGTAAGTGGTTGGAGTCGTTAGGCAACTTTCATTTCGAACGAATTATAGTTTTCCTTTTGTTTTTCCAAGAGTTCGCTATCAACAATGTCTAAATCACAAACTGTAGAGCTCGTTCACAAGCATACCAGCTGACGTGCATCACCAGCCTAACCAGCATTGCATTATTCAGTAAATTCGGCCATCTAGATCATCGACGAAATACCCCGGCAAGTTCTGCGCCTGATAGTCTCCAAAATCATCCCGAAATTTAAGATCTACAAGGCCAGATACGAACTTTTATAACTAGAACATTGCAGCCACTTGAATTTATGGGACTGGCTGAAAAATGTGTGATTCGTCTTAAAGTTATAAGAACATCTTGTTGCGTTTGAATACGAGTTTCTCGTGACACAAACCATTTTGATTCATTCCCTGCATGTCCTATAGGCCCCGCCTCGAGTCTCAGAAAACTGTTGCTCACTGCGCATGCTCCATCATGATTGTTATACAACACTTGTGGAACGAACCATTTGCTGAATTTTTATTTCGCTACTACCATAGATAAACATTGAAAACGTAGTTTTTTAGATTTCACCTTTGTTCGCAAACCTACTAACTCTTAAAAGCCGATTAATAGTCATTTCTTATTTGGGCGAACGAATCGACTCATGGAACATTGAATGAAAATGCGCACATGATTAAATTCATTATTACCATAGCAGTTGATAATCGTTTGGCTGCTAAAAACGGACAGCAAGGGCACACAGCTGAACCTAAGCAGCCTGTTGGGGCTATATTATAAAAGCCCCAATGAACAAATAACGTACGATTGAAGATTTAAATCTAAAAACAGTCTTATGTTCTCTTATACTCAAACTATATAAAGAGTCACTATATTTCATTCCCTCAAGGGACGGCGGCTGTGAGAGTTCTTACTATGTTGAGAGAACTAGAGATGCCGGGTAGTCTGCTCGCACGTCATGCCCCCCTCCCCCCCTGCTGCCAAAGAACGGCCTCATTGTTAGATCCCCTGACATCCCCTAGCACGTCAATGTTAAGTTGATGTTACATTGTCCGACCTCAAATCCATGCAGGGTACTGCTTCTGTAGTTCTAATCGCAAAGGCCTATACTTAACTGTTTTCACCTTGGACTTCTTTTCCCGATCCTCTGTCCACCCTTTTACCCACATTGTTCTAGTAACCACAGGCTGATCACATCGGAGATCTACGGTTATGAATACCAATGAATGCACCGAAAACCATTCTTTCCTCGGGTCATCAAGGGTCGTCGAGAGTGCACTCTTCACCGCCTACTCCTTCTTAGTCTGGTGATGTACAAATCGAGCGTCAACTCTGCTTGCCTTTAAGATAGTGTGCTCGGCCTAAACTGGTTCAACCCAAAACGCTAGTGCCTCAGATGGAATTTAGATTGGTTATGACATTGTATAAAGAACTAACTTGTTCCCCGAGGGACTATACATTAATTGCTTTGTTAGACTTTCCCTCGAATAATCATAAAGCGTAGACGAACAAACAAAGACGGTACAACTTCGGCGAGCGGGCAACAACTGCGCAATTGTATCCTGGTCGGGATACATTTGAATTTATCAGGGGCACGTGACCATGAATCAACCAACCACAGTGCTCGTTTTGTTGAGAGAAAGTCTAGGTATATAACAGTACTTCTTGTTAGCCGAGTGTGAGGTTTAACTTTTTCTATTATTTTCTATTATTTCCTTTTTTTTCAAACTTTATTTCAAAGAATCTTGCTCGCCGGATCCACAACAACATTCGAAATGAAGTGGAGACCAGTTCCGACTCCTCTGAAGAAGACAGCGATAAGAGCGAACTTTTCAGGTGGGTTTCTTTGAAAGTGCTCCCCCTTAAGGGTTTTCTGTCTTTTAATCGGTTTGATAAAAATGTTGAACCATGCAACAATGCTAGGAACTGGTCTAAATGTTCCTCAGAGAGCATGCCCGAGGCTCGATAGCTGGTTCTTACTGTATCTACAAAGGTCTACTCCGGGTTCGTACAAAGTCGCCGCGATTTAGAGCAACTTGTTGCGACTTAGGAGGAAGGCAGCTTAAGGCAACATAAGGCGACTTAAGGCGATTTAAGGGAAGAGGAGGTGAAAAAGTGCGATTTAAGGCATCTTAAGGCGATTTAAGGAAGAATAGGTGAAAAATGACTGCAACTTAGTGCGATTTAAAGCGACTTAAGGCGATTTAAGGCGACTTAAGGACCCGGAATAGGCCTTCGTACAACATGTTATAGAGCTGTCATAACCGACAGTTAAAGAGATAGCTGAGGTCCGTGGGAATAGACAAATTAAACAATATAACATACGTCAAGGAGCCCTACCATTCCCCCGCAGCCGCAAAAGGCAGGGAAAATCGTTGAAATACAGCTCGTTTACCGAACTTGTTCTCTTTCCATTTTTTCTTTTTACATGTAAAACGCTCAAATACAATAGTTTCAACGCTTTTTCCAGGTTAATCGACTAAAACAAGGAATGCAACACAAGACGAAGATATTTCAGAAAGACAAGTTTAGCTTTTATAAATAGGTTTATTTAGCAGTTGATTTGCATCAGTTTCGAAAAGCAAGACGCAGCTATTTTGAGTTTATGATTCATGTCTCGATCGGCAGTAAACAGCGCTGTCATCTCCAATAGTTGGTGCTAATTATTTACTGATTTACAGTGAACCTGAAGTATAAAAACTTCTACGATGATTACAAGTTATCATGACAGAATTGTTGATTTAGAAACGATTATGAGTCGATTCTTATTTGTGTTTCATAATTCACAAATACTTCCCGTTGCGTGAATGTTAACTGTTCATGTATCTTTAGCCCGGTTGTTCAGTTTCTGATCCTTGTATTGTGAATAGCAATTTTAGATTTCAAAAGCATCGCTTATACCATCTCATTATACATTTCACTCTTTAGCGAACATCATTCAAAGATAATAAAAAGAGAACCTTTCGATTTTGGACATTACGGAAAGAGAAGATCTTTTCCCAAAGAAAAATCTCAAAGAATGGAAAAGCGAGAGCCATTCGACTTTGCAGGGTATACAGGGAAGAGAAAAGTGTCCACCACTCACAAGAAGAGCCCAGTTGTATCACAAGGTGAATGATGGAGATTTCTATTTGAAGACCTACAACGTATTCCCGAAATATCGTAAAACGTCTTTGCTGCAACTTTTTAAATATCATTTTTCTATTTTTTTGGAGTCTTTTTGAGCAAATATATTGCTTTCCAAGCAGCAACATTGACTTACCTTTTCATCGATTCTAAACTGATGTGGCAAAATTTTAAATTATTGACACAAATCGCTGTGAATGATGGAAGGAATCAGAGATAGGATTCAGCCGGGGAGGGTAAAAACCTGGCAAGATCCAGAAACAGAGGGACTAAAACCTGGTAGGATCCAGCCAGGGAGGGGCTATCCAGCCAGGGAAGGCTAAAACCTTGTAGGATCCAGACAGAGGGTGGGCTAAAGCCTGGTGAGTTCTGACTGGGAGGGGCTAAAGCATGATGGGATCAAGCCAAGGAGGGAAAAAGCCTGGTAGGATGCTAAAACCTGGTAGGATCCAGACAGGGAGGGGCTAAAGCCTGGTAGGGTCCTAAATGGTAGGGGTTAAAGCCTGCTAGGAACAAGAAAAGAAGGGCTGGCCGTGATGGGATGCAGCCAGGGGGGGAGGGGGAAGCTAAGGTTTGGTAGGATCCAGCCAGGGAGGGGCTTAAGCCTATTAAGGCTTTGACTGGGATGGGCTAAAGCCTGGTAGGAGCAAGATAGGAAGGGCTGACCGTGATGGGATGCAGCCAGGTAGGGGTTAAAGTCTGGTAGGATCCAGCCAGGGAGGGGCTAAAGCATGATGGGATCAAGCCAGGGAGGGCTAAAGCCTGGTAGGACGCTAAAGTCTGGTAGGATCCAGACAGGGAGGGGCTAAAGCCTGGTAGAACCCAGACAGGGAGGAACTAAAGCCTGGTAGGATCCAGACAGGGAGGAACTAAAGCCTGGTAGGACCCAGATAGGAAGGAACTAAAGCCTGGTAGGACCCAGATAGGAAGGAACTAAAGCCTGGTAGGACCCAGATAGGAAGGAACTAAAGCCTGGTAGGACCCAGACAGGGAGGAACTAAAGCCTGGTAGGATCTAGACTGGCAGGGCTAAAGCCTGGTGGGGTTCAGACAGGGAGGGGCAAGAATCTACGTGGGTCAAGTCAGGAAAGATCAAAGGCCTAGTGAGATCCAGTCCGGGAAGGTCTAGTGGCTTGTCCAGGCAAAGAGGGGCAAAAACCTATTGGGATCATGGCCTAGTTGTAAGACTTTTCTAACCTCTGTGTTTTTCTGTGTTTTTCTTTTATTTTCAAAGATGAAGCTAAAGATTCAAACCAACTTCTAAAATCTGCCGAGAGTCTTTTGAAGAGCTATAAAGAGAAATCTGACACAAGGTCTCGAGCAGAGGTGAGCTTTAACTTTGAATCGTATTTTGAACTATGGTACCAACAAATGATTGTGATTTCTGTAAAGGTGGTGACAGGGACCTAGGTAGCAAAAGCAAAGCTAATAACAATGATGAAGGTGTCGATAATGACGATGACATTGATGATACTGATGATGACAATGGCTGCATAATTTTAAGTAAAAATGACAGAAAAAGAAGCAAGGATTACTCTCTTTTTCTCGGTCATAGAACCCTAATTGATGAACCTTAATTATTGAACCCTTACTAATGAACCCTTATAAATGAACCCTAATTAATGATTCCTAATTATTGAACCCTAACTAATGAACCCCAATAAATCAACCCTAATTAATGAACCCTAAATTAATGAACCCTAAGTAATAAACCCTAATTAATAAACTCTAATTAATAGACCCCTAATTAATAAATTTAATTAAAGAACCCTGATTAATGAGCCCTAAATTAATAACTTTAATCCCGTCGATATTATTTTTAATCATCAATGACACCTTACATTTTACATTCAAAACAGCAAAACCATGTAGAGGATAATGACATCGCGCTACTTATGGAAAATGACAACATTTATGATGATGAAATAACTGATGGTGATGATCAAGGTAATTTCACTTAACATTCTGTATTTTTTAAAGCTTGTTAACGCTCCCTATCACCAATACTAAATTTGATATATAATGCATAGTTTTTTTTAGTTTGATGACTGTAACCGGGTTAATCAAGAAGCATTTGGAGAACCCTTTTGGAGATGGGAATTATGTTATCCCCAGTTTTTTGTGACGGTTATTTTGGGTGGGAGGGTAGGGCGGTTTGAGTAAGGGGAGCCTGGGAGTGAGAGAAGCGGAAAGTTGTTGACCAAAAAATTAAACTAACTGGGTTAGCGAAAAAATTTCTTGCTCCTTTCACATCATAGTTACACAAAACAAGACATTTTTGTTATGAGAATAGGAAGGTTACTCAAATAACCAAAACTTGTTACAAAAGCAATGTTGGTACCGGTCTTAGAATGCGATCGACTTACTTTTCAAAATTTGGGTTTTAACCGTAGTAGTTGAAATGTTTAATCCTTGGTTCATTTACGGTTTCTATAGCTGACGGTTATGACTCGTTTTCAAGAAAAAGGGATAAGAACACAAAAAACCAAAAGCGTCCAGTTGCTGGATTTGTTGGAAGCATCAAAGGATTTGACTCAATCTGAAGGCCTCGACAACTCAGTAAGAACACTATCTGTCTTTAGTGAAAACGTTCCTTAAAAGTGTTGTTTTTTTGTTGGAAGAGATCTCTTGGTAAAAGGGAAAAAATGAAAGACAAATGTGAAACAATGAAGCCGAGGAGTAGCAATGCTACTAGTCTAACCTACTCTAAAGTGAAATGTGTGTCCTTTTCTTTTTTTTTATTGTTTATTTTTATTTTTATTTTTTATATATGTATATTCTATTTTTTTTTTGTGAAAATGTATTCTTTATGTTTTTATCCCACCATTATACTATTCTAATTATACAATGTAGGGTATATGACTCGTTAACCGTACCTGGTTTTTTGATATACACTGTACTCAATTTTTGTAATACAGCTGAATTGTAACTAGCTTTTGGTAGAGCATTGAGTACAAATAAAGTATTGTCATTGTCATTGTCATTGTCATTTAGGTACAGATTTTTTTTGTATCATGTTTTGAAAACAAAATACATTAAGATTATCGGTTTTTAACGCTACTTGTTGTAACCGATCTTCAGAAAATTATTTCGGAAGAATTGTCGGTGTTTTGTTACGTTAATGACACAACTGGTTAACACGGAAGCATATTTTACGTGCTTAATAATCCGACGGCCTTTCTTCATTTTTGGGTCGCGATTGAGACCAACTCGATCGCTGAGTCTGATTGCGGGCTTGACTAAATCTAATAGGAAACGTCTAACGGATGTGGGATGGACTTGTCTACTATGGACAAATGCGTCATATAGAAACTTTTCTAAAACCCGGATTTTTGCAAAACAGATGCCTAAGAGAAGTGTGTTTGTGATGAATAATTGATATATAGTTCTTTTGCACACGAACATGATTTGACAAATCAAGCAAATAAGAAAAACATTTTGTACTGTCTGAATGACGTCATATCTACCCTCAAAAAGGTATTTCAATGAATAGTTTCTTCTCTGCGAGGGAGCTATGGACTTTAAGGAGCTCCTTGTTTTTTTAATA
Source organism: Hydrozoanthus tunicans (assembly GCA_026413305.1). Classification (NCBI taxonomy): domain Eukaryota; kingdom Metazoa; phylum Cnidaria; class Anthozoa; order Zoantharia; family Hydrozoanthidae; genus Hydrozoanthus; species Hydrozoanthus tunicans. The sequence continues at coordinate 11,043 of JAOBAT010103590.1, forward strand.
TTTATAAAAACAGAAGATTATTAGAAGTACATCTTGTCCCACGTAGTACCTCTTTTTATACGATATCTACCACCTTAGGGGTACAAATGTGTTTTCTCTTCTTTAAAAAAGGCAAGAAAAAGTGAGTTTTAGTGTTTTTTCTTAACGTTTGTGCAATTTCATTTCAGGGAAACTGAATCCACTGGGCATGATGAAGGAAAGACACGAGTCGTTACAGTTTGGGTGATTCGAAGCAAAACTATTCAAACACATAAATTTAAAACCACTGTTTTGTCCGTATAGGGTTTTATTTGTTGAACCATGATGAAATAATTTTTGTTATCATTCGCGTAAATAGTGAGTCCTTGACATTGTTTCAAAAACAAAAATTATGACAAACGAGTTTTCATTTAAGGACTAAAGACTCTTCCCCCTGCTACACTCGAAGGAAGTGAAGTTAGATTAATGACCGACCGTGTATTTAGGGACATGGTCGCTTTACATTAGAAAGTAGGACAAAAAACAAAGCTGAAACACCGTACGTAGTTGCAAATTGGCGCAACATTTCTGTAGTTGATTAACATTCTAGCTTGTTGGGCTAAAACAGAGATTTCTTTACTTAGCGATCCGGTTGAATGAGTTACTTAGCACATTCAAAAACATTCCTGAGACCTAACTTTTTATTTTAAAAACGGAGTTTAATTGATTAACTGATAGTTCAACGTACCTTGTATATCAAGAAATACACGGAAAAAAGAAATGAATGTGCATGGACCGTCTCATGGTGTTGATCGTACAACTTGTGCAAAAGGGACGGGCTAAAGTCGGGTGGGATCCAGCTAGGGAGGGGCCTAAGCCTGATAGAATCCAGTCAGGGAGGGGCTAAAGCCTGATAGATCCAGCCAGGGAGGGGTAAAGAGCTAGTGGGATCAAGCTTGTACGTTGAATATGGTCTAGCTGTATCCAGTCAGAAAGGGGCCAAAGCTAAGGGGTGGGGACCAAGGGTTATTGAGCCAAGACCAGTATCGGGACCTCAGCAGGGAGGAGCCCTGGGCTTAGAGAGATCCAGTTGCGAATCGAATGGGTTAAGTCTAATTGGAGGCGCCAATACCTAATGGATCTAGCTAGGGAGGCACCGAGGCGTAGTTGGATCCAGCAAAAGAGGCCAAGATTTAAACGGATCCAACAAGGTGGGGTGTGTGTGTGCCGGGGGGGTTCGGGACAAGACCTGGTGGAATTTCAGAGACGGGACCAAGGACCTAGTGGGACCCAGGCAAGAGAGAGGCCTAGGCCCGAGTAGGATCTAGTAAGGTAGAACCCAAGGCCCAATGCGATCCGGCTAGGACGGAGGCCAAGATGACTGGAGTCCGGGTTATAGAGGGGAACAAAGCCTAAATCCGGCAGGCGAGGGACTTTGTGTCCCTTTCAGTTTCAGTAGGTTCAAAACACCCTTTTCTTCTTGTCGATTAATTTGTAAGGTTAGACTCTGAATTCGTTCGTCCGTTGCAAAAATTTGGGGAAAAGGTTTTTACAGAGAACAGGAAGCCGGTTTGCTTTTTGGGGTTGGTGGAAATTGAGGGGCAGGGGGAGATCGTGGTTAGGGAAGAAGTCAAAACAATGGTATTTTTAAGGAACCCAATTTTCTTGGGGAAGGTGGTGGGTGGCGGTACATACCCACTACCCCACTCCTCCCCATTTTTTCAGAGCTCAATATCTCAAAACCTTGTTTAGGGGTATTGGTTTTTTTATTGTATTATGGACTCCTCTCTCCACAAAGAAGGCGTTGGCACAAGCACCATATCAATATCTATTTTATTGAACATGATATTTACTCCTGAAATTCAGCATTTCTAGGAAGTACCATTGTTTTGGCCTTTTCCCTTAGGGACCCGAAACGAGCACAAAGTACTCTAGAATCTTAATTAGTCTTTGGACATAGAGTTAGGTAGTATTGGAATGCCTTGGAATATTTCTTGTGTTCAATTTGTCATGCAAGATAGTAGAAAAGCTCAACATTTCCCGTTACGGCAAACTTATTATTGGTCAAGTGCCGCGACTGAGAGTAGATATTATAATCTCCATATTTTCGCTTTTACAAACAAGCCATTCGTCAATTTCCCTTCCCCTCCCCACTAAGAATCTAAATTCTTACTCAGGTCCCCATGCATCGACTATATTCGTCCCCAGGTCGTTTCATTTACATTCAATTTCTGTCAAATATCGTTGATAACAAGAAGCTCGTTACAAAGCTTGTCGACAAGCTGTGTTTAAAGTTGCCAATCACACAACTTAACAGGCTGACCTGTTGCTAAGTTATGGATAGAAACGAAGAAAATGTGCCATTACAGGCAGAGAGTTCGGAGTCAACTGCAAGCTCGCCGTTGAAAGAACCTATGTTGGTTGAGACCAAACCGGATTCGAAAGGAGGTTATTTTGTGAGCAAGACGAAGCTGATTCTTGTTGTTGTGGCGATTATTATTCTGTTAATATTGATTATCACCCTTGGAGCACTTTTGGGGGCAGCAAAAGGTCAGTACTTTGACTTTAGTCTTGCGTGCATGAACCTCGTGTAAAGCGAGTGATAATGAAATTAACATTTTCTAAATGCAGTCGATGGTTTCGCGTGTTGAAATAAATTTAGCATGTTAAAAGCCTTTCATTGCCATGCAAGGTAAATTCTAAGCCGAAATGGCGATGACAGACATAGATGTTACATATTGTTTCAGTTCTGATCGCTTTTTGGGCGTTTTATGCCGAAAGGCCTTCAAACCATTAAAACTCTCAATCTAAAATCACGAACAAGGTTACCGTGAGCCGCGGGAATCCCCTACTTGGTTTATGTTCAACTTTACAAAAACCCGACTCTTTTGAGTTTTACAATGGCGATTGGCGATGGAATAAACTAGGAAGACTCTGACAATCTTTACTGAAGAAATTAACACAAACTGTTTACTCGCGTATAATATTGGGTTTACTTTATTAAGAGCACTGAACCATGAATGTTAACTCAAAATGAGAAGAGAGTAGAAACTCAAATTGACAGGTTTCGTAGCCTGTCTTCGTACAGTATTAGTTTTACCGTCGAGAAAATAAAAAACAGTCGTTGCCTTAACTCTAGCAGAAGAATAGATTTATCAACTTTTGTAAACACACAACGAGTTTACAAGCTTCATCGATTGTTGACTCGACCTTTGTTTTGGAGTCAAACTGGCAGTATTTGTCACTTTACGCATTTTTATTCCGAAACGAATTCAATCAGTCACCATCACTCGATCGATCGAAACTTTTATGTATAGTTAGCCATGGGAATCCCCTGAGACTGTGCGTGATTTACATTCAACTTTACGAATTCCTTAATTTCCTTTGGTCTTTTTTCTGATCAAGAACTGAAAGTTATTGTTATACGGATTTCGAAGCCGGTCTTCTAACTTAAGATCAAGTTCGGATAATTTTGAATTACAACATTTACATATTGTTCCAAATTGATTCCATTCTAAACTTGACCGAGTGCTGTCTCAAACCACTCATTTCAAGGTCTATGAGTATGATAAACGTATTATTTTCAGAATAGCCTTGCATCGCTGTGCTTTTCACGTTAGGATATTGTTATTTGTTTACTCATTTGAGAAAATTGACTTGTTTGCCGGACTGCAGGGCAGACAAAGCGACTACAGATTAGTTCAGAGGTTCAAACCGCGAGCAGTAGCAACTACACTCAACACCAATCTCTTATAACAAACACTTACTTTTTTATATCATAAACCTTATTCAAAGATGGCGGCGATTTTAACGCGTAGCGAATGATAAATCCGAAATGTCGAGACGACCTTTTTCTAATCCGAGCCCGAGACTTTAGAAAGCGCGCAATGAATAATCCGAGGCAGAGACGTTACGATACGAGAAATCCGAAACCGAGACAGCAAAAAATTTCAAGTAAAATAGAGATTTCGAGCACTGCCGAGAATGCGAGCCATTCTCTGAGAAAACCCGAGACTGCGAGACGGAGAAAATATAAAACACGAGACCGCAAGACATGACCATGCATGACGAGATTTCGAGAACTAGGAGCATTCGCTACCCCTATTTTGATAGCTTTTTTCTGCCTTCCAACAAGCCTTTCTTGCCTTGGTCGTAGGTAAATATATCAAAAGAACATGTAACTCAAAACAAGCTTAGTGGGGCTTATTTTTTAATGCGAACAAAATAATTTTGAAATCGTTGCCATTAGCATAAATTTGTGACTAGGCGCCAGACAAAATATATTGGCCCGGCTGTACCAAGCCCGGATATACGGTGGCCCACAAAGGTCACTACGAAAACAATATTCGAAAACACATTTCAAAACTCAAAACACATTTCAAAATTCGAAAACACATTTCAAAACTCTGAAACACATTTCAAGGTTCGAAAACACATTTCAAAACTCGAAAATACATTTCAAAACTCGAAAACACATTTCAAAATTCGAAAACACATTTCAAAACTCGAAAACACATTTCAAAATTCGAA
>JAOBAT010103601.1:0-15528 GCA_026413305.1 Hydrozoanthus tunicans
GAGAGAAGGTGAGAGGAAGAGGAGTTGAGAGGGAGAGAAGGTGAGGGGAGAGAAGGTGAGGGGAAGAGGAGGTGAGAAGAAGAGGAGGTGAGAGGGAGAGAAAGGTTGAGGGGGTGAGAGGAGAGGGGGAGAGGAAGTGAGAGGAAGAGAAGGTGAGAAGGAGAGGAGGAGAGGGAGAGAGTGTTGAGGGGGGATAAGGTGAGAGGGAGAGAGGGGAGAGGGAGAGAGAGGTTGAGGGGGATAAGGTGAGAGGGAGAGAGGGGAGGGGGAGAGGAAGTGAGAGGAAAAGAAGGTGAGAAGAAGAGGAGGAATAAAGTTTCCTTTTTAAAGGAAAATGAGCATGCAGAGAAAATTTCTACAGGTCTTTTTATACTGACTCAGGTTAATTCCAAAGTTAAAAGTTTACTTTTGATTTTTATTTCAAAACAATTGCATTAAGGTGGCCAGCATGGTACATTCCAACAGATTTGCTTTTACTTGCCATTTCTGATGAGGAATAATGTAATTGTTGTGGCATCTCTTCGACTTTGCTTAGGGTCTTGTCCTTTGAATGCTTCATCACTGGAAAACACTTCCAGCATTCTCAACTGTACTGCATATGGGTTGGAATCTCTCAAGTTTGCACTTAGTGACCTGAGGCAGAGAATTATATCAACTCAAATGCTTAAGTGTAAGAATCAAGAAACCTGGTCAAATGACAGGCAGACATAGCCACAGACACCAATATAATGAGACTAGATGATTTACAAACAGAAAGCCATGGAAAAAGAAAGAGGGATAAGCTCTAAACTACTGCACACACAGATGGAGGGATAATAAATTTTGTATATATAATGTTAGTTCTGTACATTTAGAAAATTAACCATTTTTCAGCAATTACATAAAGTACATGTTGAGCAATAATGTCTGTGAGCAAATTTTTTATTAGTTATTTGATTTATATACATGGTAACTTCCTTTTTTTGGGAAGGGGGATGGAAAAAATAGAAAATTTACAAGAAAAAGTTGCACATCAAGTAATACAAAACAAAATTTATAGATTATGAAATTTTGAAGACAGAAATGGGAGGCAATCAAAATAACAAACTTCTGAAAATGAATAGTATGTTAAATTTAAACATAATCAAAGTGACCCAACCTGCAACAAAGCAGCAACAGCTGTTTAATCTGGTGAATCCATGAATCATGACATTGGATAATGTTCCTCTGAGTAACCACAATGCGATGTTTCAGGAGATACTGCATTGCCCACATCTCGTTAAAAAACAGACACAAAAAGCATTAATTTTTGAGAATGATTTCTGCTGCTTGCATATCAACAGTAACCTAGCTAGCTAGTAACATGCAAAAAGCTTAACTAGTGGCAGCCTCCACCAGGTTTTTAAAGTCTCAGGTCATATCAGTCCTTCTCTCAGGCACTTAATGAAAGAGAAGGTGATGCCTTTGCTCTAACATCTGCAAACAGGTAGACCTTTACATCTTCTTGTATTAGACATAAACCCTAGGAGTCCAAAAACCTGTTGGCAGCCAACTACTACCCAAAACAGATAGCAAAAATTCTCATGAATTAACTATATCTCCAAGAAGTAACTAAAAGTCAGCTTTAAAGTTAATGATTAAGTAACTCTGTCTATAAAATCAAATTGCAAAAAAAAAATGTTAATTTTGATCATCTAACTTATCACAACTTTTATTATCAGTGTAAAAGTCATCACAAGTTCCTATGATTTTCATTCGTTTGTCAATGCCAATGTCACCATTTTTTCAAAACTTTATACAGTTAATAGCAGTTAACTTACAAGTCTCTCTGCATCCTTGGACTCTGAGTAAAAGAACAGCAGCCTTCTGAGTAGCTTGGAGAACAGGGACACAAGATCTGCTTGTTGATAATCCTTGATTCGGCTGAGTGATTTTGCTTCTTTATCAAATTCAGCCCTGTGCTCATTATACTGAAACCGCAGTAAAACACGCTGTTAGACTCATCAAGATACTAGAGAATAATTCTATCAATGCACCATATGGATATATATATTGAGATTCACAGCAGCTGTAGCAGTTAACAGGCAAGCATAACCCAGGTGTTCAATCTACAGAACCAAGTTAAGTTAAGTTCAGTTCAGTTCAGTTTTACAGTTAAGTGTACACGTTCCCAATTTGAATACCTGTAGCTCAGTGGATAGATGTCTGATTGGTAATCAGAGGGTCATGGGTTCAATTCCACTAATAAGGACTCAGAAGTTTTTTCTTGAGAAAAAAAAGCTTGTTACATTAAGACCAACTCTTGTACAGTATTTATAACCAAGTTGATAAACTTGCAAGGACACCTTGTAACATGTTGTGAGATCTAGTTAGTTGAATAAAGGAAAATAAATGCAATATTTTGAATCTCAATTTGATGTACGTAGCTTGTTATAGCAAAGAAAACCTGGTAAAGAGAAGTGACTGTGATCTATGGCAAAAAATATTTTAAGCTGCTACCAGTTAAAATGAAATGGCTTAAAACAGAAGAACATGATTTGTATCCCTTATGTAGTTGGCAAGTTTTTAAAAAAATGGGGCTATTTGTTTCTCCAAGTAGCTCGAAACAAGTTTTACGATTAAGCAAGGTCTCTTAAAACCTGACCATTGAAAACATTCCACCCTGCTAAAATGCCTAACCTGCTGCCATTTTGCAACATATAAGACAGTCATATTACGTAAAGAACAAACATACCAGTTTCTTTCTGACAAATTCAGCTCTAACAAAGGACTGAATGACAACAGCACTAGCAATCTGTTTTCTGAGAGTCTAGAAAGGAAGATAAATCAATACACTGTAAACATGTGGCTGCATGTTTTAATAATACTATCAATATTAGTTATTTCAAACCTAAAGACCTAAGTTTTAAATGCAATATTCTTTTGTGTGCTTTCAAATTAGCTTTGCTAGCCTCATTCTTGGGTTAAACTTTCAAAAGAACAGTTAAAGGGCTAATTTGAAAATATATTCAAAATTATTACTAATTTAAGGGATGGGTTGGATAGTATGTCAGTGCTGTTTGAATCATTTCATACATTTTCCAACTATTGCTGAGCAGATACTGTACTATAACTGTCTTGTTATAAAACACAGTCCTGATACACCATGAACCCTTCACAGAGCTTCTGGGGCTGGAACCCTACAATAGATTAGTGTCCTGTCCAATGCAAGTCAAAACAAGTGCTCATCTACTTAAAATTGGAACATAACTTACAGAACTAGAAATAAACACTTGCCTAATGTGTTTAACTTCTTGAGTTCGAGAAGAGTTTTCCACACTTTTTAGCAAAAAAAAGGTTGAAACAATCAATAGTTAAAAGCTACAAGTACAAACCTCTCGCTTGAGTCTTTCTGCCTGAGTTCTTTTAATTAATGATGTTCTTTGTTCCTAACAAATATTATTACAAACCAAATTAGTAGGGTGTTTTTATCTAGTACACAATAAAACATACTTTTTGTTCTATATGTGTGCACATGCTTCAAGGCTGCCTGGATTTTTTCTTCTTGAGAATAGTCAAGGTTGAAAACTGAGACCTCTTAGATCTAAACTTAAGACATATAACATTCTTGCCCTAGTTTGAGAATGAAGTGGTCTATAATGAGAAATTAATATTATCTAAAATTTGCAAAGACATTATTTAAGTATATCTGACAAATATAATTTATTTGTTCTTGTACCTTTGACAGATGGAAAATGAAAATTATTACTTTGTGATTAATTAACCTTTTAATAATAAAAATTCCCTTTTTATTACCCCAGATCTTCACTGTAACAGAAAAACAACAGCAAGTAACAAAGAAGTTGTTTTAATAGTCTAGCCACTTATCTTTTGCTCATAATTAAACCGTCTATACTTTTTAGCTTTTGCTTCATTTCAACATAATCGTTCATCATGCAGTTACACTGCAGATTTTATTTTTATTTGTTAAATAACTTCAATCTACAAAGTGATCAAGATATTCAAACTTTTATTTTAGCCCTGCACTGCATTAAAATGAAGTACTCTATTGCTACAACAAGTTTAGGACCAGGACTCAAGTTGAATAAAAAGTTTAAAACTAAAGGCGCCAGACGTTTCATAAATTCCACTTTTAAAAGACTTCAAGTAAGTGTTCAATTGGCAACCACTAGCAAAGCTTGAATTGATCTTAAGTGAGACTAAATTTTACCAATTTTTTTACGAAATATTTGAGACTCGAAACCTTTAAATGACTCATCAGACATGCGTGCATACGTAGAACAAAAAACTCAAATGTCAAGTCATGATGAGACGCAAACCGGGCCGAAATCGGCAATTGCTTCAAAACTTAAGACACTTCATATCTCTATATGGTGATATTTTTGAAACAGCAAACATTTTTAGTACGAATAGTTTATGACTATATTAATAATGTTTTACGAGACGATAACAAACGAGGGTTCCCAAACGAGTACTAGTTTCATCAAAATTTTCAAATAATGCTGACCACGATTATATCACACACGAACTATTTGCCAAGTACAAGTTTTGTTATCGTTCATACCTTCTTACTTGAACCACCAAGGGCAACCACCGGACGGCTTTTAAACTGTCCATCGAAGGAGAACATTTCTTGAAACCTTGCAAACTTATATAAACTTTTTTCCCTTTGCACGATCAAAGTAAAGGCTAGTTTGTTTTCAGGAAGTAGCTGTGTAACCTGGCCAGACCAGGCTGCTTAGTCGTATGTAACCACGCTTGTGCATTCAAGATGGCCGAGAGATCGAATATAGGAATACAGCTGGCTTTTGCTATCATTGCCTTGATAGCTGCGGTATTTTATAGCGGTAGATCACAGTTTCTCTTGAACAAGATAAATGGGCTGATTCAAGGAAAAGGTGGTTGTGCCCCGGTCGCTAAAGTTGGTGATGTAACATTGCATTATTTTGGAATTCGTGGACGCGCCGAGGGAATACGACTCATTATGGAGGACAATGGCATACAATATCAAGACACAAACTATAGCAAAGTGGATTGGCCAGCGATCAAAGAGAAAGGCATAGAAACAGGTCTCTTTACATTTGGCCAAGGTAAAATCGGGATCTACCGTTCTACTTTCTTTGCTATTCATAAAGTGCCTTCTTATAATATAATATTATACTTATAGCTCAGAAATAATGTTGGAGCGCTACAAAATTACTATAGTTATTTTTGTACTCTTCTTAATTGATAAGCGTTCACGTGACTTACAATGGTATGTTTTGTTTAAAAACTTTGGTTAGAAAGAAATACCGAATTTTACAACCGTGTTGGTCTGAAAAGATAACCTCAACATAAATACTTGATGTGTTCTGCTTAGCAACAAAGCCAACATGTTAGCGTCTTCGGGGTAACAGCAGGTGGTTATAAAGTATATGCGAACAACAAGACTGTTTAGAATTTGAATAAGTAATCTAGATTAGTTTATCAACTAGAAGCAACTATACAGTAGTTGGTGATCAATATGGTGTCGTTTGTGGCTTACAGAACTGAAGAACACTAGTGTATTTTTGGAAACGAATTCCTTTTTACAGTGACTGTTACTTTATTAAGTGTTAATGATAATGCAGTCGTTTTCAGTTTGTAAAATATTTTCCTATTCAATTAACCAAGCACAAGGCCTTTGTTTTGATCCCCAGCCTTGGCAAGGGATAAACATTTATGCAGCCATTTTTCACCTTACTGTCTGCAGAAATGGGTTGTTAAGCCGTTGTTGTAGTCTTTTATCTTCTGGGGGGAATTAAAGGAACCAATACACCAATAAGAGCAGGGTTCAGATAGTTTGTTGTTGAGTTGTAGCAGGTGGCAGCTATAGGGAGAGTTATTGTGTTTACTGCTCAGAAGTCAATGACTGAGACCATTAGGCTTACAGTACAGTGTAGTTTTCAGGTCTCCCAAATATTGGATGTTAGTGCATAGGAGCTAGTAAAATTTGTACAAAGATCCAGCTGTTATTATTTATTGTTTTTATTATTAATTATTATGTTTATTATAATTGTTGATGTTTGTATTGTTATTAACAGGTTTTTTAAGAATATTTAGAATGAAAACTAATGCAATTAAAATGCTACATTTAAGTCATCTGGACTTCATTATCAAGAAACAAAAGTTTGATTTACTGTAACAAACAGTCTTAAATTTTAGTTTCTTGATAACAAAGTCTGGAAGACTTAAAATATAATGTAGAGTTTTAATTGCATTAGTTTTCATTCTAAATGTTTGTGTTGTTATTGCAATTTTTTATTATTGCTATTGCAATTATTAGTAACATTAATATTATTTGTATTTTTATCATTATTATTTTTATTATAATTATATGTAATAAGCAAGAAGCAACTAATGGATTTAAGCTTAGAATCTATCATATAACTTTCGTGCAACCTCATGGGATAAAATGCATCACATGGTACAAAATCGGAAGTAGGTTATCAGCCAATATACCCCTTCCAATTTGACAACAGCCCTGTGATTTTGTCGGTCTTTTTAAATTAAGACAACAAAGGTTATTTTTTCAAGTTTTGATTAAGTTTAAAATGATAGACAAGAAAATTTTAAATCATTTGATTGATTTGATTTGATTGAGTCTAACAACAAAGATTTTTAAAAATTTCTGGTTTCAAAGGCAGTACAAAGTATGCTGTAAACAGATTTGAAGGTAAAAAGTCTGGGAGCCTGTTTTCACTAAACAATAGTTTCAATAACAAGCTGAATTAAACCTATCAAGTCCCTTAAGTTCTGTAAAATTATCTTAAGCTTAAAAACTGTGAGTTTACATTCCATTCAACTTCAATTAGTGTGAAGAAGAGAGAAATAATTTTCATTGCTGCAATTATTGAACACAATTTCTTTTCGAAGAAAACATTTTTGGGAGGGTTATAAAACAAATAAATCCCTTTTTGGTTTACTGGTATATTAGAGGATAACGTTGTTGGCTGAAAGATTGTCCTCAAAATTTCTCAGTCGCCCTTGAAGCTTTTCAGCCAATTGTTCATTTCTGGGACAATCTATCAGCCACTGACATTATTCTCTGATATGCCAGCCACTGGAAGGGGTTTAGTTACTAAATAGACTCAAACTGGATTGGCTTGAATGCTGTTGTTTGTTGATAAGTTTGTGTTTCCCTTTTGTATAAAGTTCCAGCCATATCAACTACCAGTGGGCTGCAGCTTGTTCAGAGCAGAGGTAAGGTTAAAAAGTTAGGCAAGAAACCCTTTTTTCAAACAGGAGCACAGTTTACCAGACAGATCATGAAGGACTTGATGCAACCCTATAAGTCACTGATTTTTAAAAAGGCTGTCCGATGTATCAATATATTTCCGTTTTCACATTAGAGCACAAACAAGTCATCTGACAATTTGTTTATCTTTGTTTGAAAGGGAGACAAACAAATCATCTTGTGCTTGCTATCATTAATTCCATCACCCATATGGTACAAACAGTTAGTGCAAAGGATCTGGTACAGCAGCCTTTAAATTTAGGTTTTCTTGATACACAGACAACTTGCTTGACTGTTTGTTTGGTTGATTTGTTTGCCTAGATGAACAAGTCCATGTAAAATCATCTGAAAAGGTGAACAAACAGATGTTCATCCAGAAATGGTTCCTCCTATTTTCATACACACATTTCAATTTTTTGTAAGTTAAAACAACCTCATAAACCTTATATAAAAGGCCTTTGTTTTGCTTGTTTCCTTTCCCTGTGTATGTTAACCATTTCAGTTTACCAACAACTTCTCTTTTGCAGCCAAAAGATGAACTGCATTTAATATTTTATAAATTTTGGAAAATACTACAGTAATGGAAATCTGTTTACATTAAATCTAAAATTGTACTTATTCATAAAATGTATAATATCTGATTGTAGTATACTTCTTAGGCTCTGAATCTAGAATTTGCACATTATAGAGATGAAGGATTTCTTAAGGTGTTCCATGCAAAGTGGGGCAAGTTGTTCTTCATGTACATCTAAGATTATTACATATTAATCAAAGTGAACTGTTGAAGATGACAAGCTATAAATTAAATTCCCCAAAGGTAGATGGCATGAATACAGTGTTTTTAATCCAAGTTGGGAAAGTTCACCAACACAACATCATTACATATGTTTGGGTTACTTTCCATGAAGTATATTTATAAATGTGTAATTTTCTCTGGACAGCAATTATGCACTACCTCGGCCGTTCTCTTGGTCTTGACTGTGACTGCCAGGACTTACAGCAGTGTGAGGTCATTGTGCAAGGAGCAGGTAAGAGAATTGATTATACTGAATAACTGTAACAAATGTGTTAATTTGTTGTTTATTATGATTACTACAACGCTGGGGTTGCTTTTTTTTTTGACGAATGCTGTACAAGTTCTTTTGACCCAAAATGATCTTAGAGCAAAGGGAGCATTTCTTCAGTTGTTTTATGAACCTAAGTGAAGGTCTGGTGCAGAGAATCAAACCAGGCCTCCGGCCCAATTGGCTGGCACCTTATCAAATCAGGGCCATAGCAAAGGTTCAAGTCTCAAGTTTTGAGGGTTGGAGGGGAGGGGAGGGGCGGGGGGAGGGGGCGTCACTTATTTTCTATTCAAAGAAGGCTTAAAACCAATACTGTTTTATTCTGCAACATGTTAAATAAATCATTTAGCTACAATAATTTACTAGTATTGCATTTTTGATTGCTCATCGTTTAAGTTATTTCAATGTTCATTTAAATTTACGTGTTAAGTGTTAAGTGTTAAGTGTGTCCGCTTATCCACGGTTGTGCCAAGTGAAACAATTAACTATTCACGTGTTTCTTAAATTAAATATCGTTCATATGTTTTACGTACAGCCGTAGCTAACAGGCAGTTTACTATTATGCGAATGAAAAACTTCTGAATGCGCACCCTCCCAGAACAGAAAAAAAACAGTTCTGAAATTTTAGTGTCTAAAACCACGTTAATTTGTTATTTCGTATGAGGTTTTCTTAATTCGCTTACGTTATTTGAAAAAGACAAAGCATTTAAGAACATAGTTAATTTTTGTCCGCCTCGGCCAAGATCAAAATAAACTCATAAATTAAAAATGATGCAATGAGAAGGAAGGTCATGAATGTTATAACGCATGCGCAATAAGTAGCTCCCAGAAGCTTTGCTTTTCAGTTCACCCCTCCGGCAGCTTCCCATATATTAAGCAGAAGTTCAACCGCCTTCATATGCACTTTCAGATCTAACAAGTCTTTCCCATCGCTAACATTCATTGGGGGACATAAAAGCACGGGTCCTAGACAAATAGACAAATTGCGTGCGTCCATCTTGTTCTGCTCCTTTTGTGCAAGAACTTTCATGAAGTGATTTAAAAGATAAATCAGTGTTTCACGGTTCGTTTCTGGAAGTCGCCGAAGCAGTGAGTTCAAAAGCTGTTTTTTGACTTCAAAACTTTTATGATTGATCCCGTCCTCGAAAGCCCTAACAAGTGCGTCGGACATTTGCCGTGTGACCAGTGGCTCTGGTAGTTCTCGCAGATAATCCTTCAGCACTCCCGCAATCACGTTAATATCCGGGAAGTTATCCTCCGACAAGTCCACAGCAGAACTGTTCTCGTCAAACTCTGCGCGCAACTCTTTCTTCCGCCTCGCACTTCCCGAAATTCGATAAATACCAGTAACAGCTAAACCGCGGGTTTCGATTTCTTCCACGCACTTTCTGACTATCGACGGCACGTTAGATTTCTCAAGTGTGGAAGTGACGTTTAATGTGATGCCGAAAACACCGGTTTTCCTATTTGAAGGCCTTCGTTTTAACAACGTCTTCATTTCCGTAAACTCCATTTCGACAAAAAGTAAGCCCTGGGGTTGAGTTTTAAATTGAACCTGATGCGACTGCCCGCAACGAACAAAAGGCGCGAAGTTAAAGGATACTCTAGCTACTGGTTTGCTGAAATCCGTATGCGATGTGTAACACGAAAGACTAACCTCTCTCCCATGTTGTATCTCAACATCAAATAGTTCATCCCATTGTACTGTCTTTGTGGACGAACGTTTTGAACTCGTGACGGCCTTTCTCTCAAAATCCACTTCAATCGCCCAGTAGAGTTTCTTTTTCTTTTCCAAAAGTTTTTTGTCAAGAAACTGAAGGTCGCAAGCTTTGATTATGCGGAAGGAAACCATCCCAGACACTGCCCGGGAAAGTGATAAGTTTTCGTCGCGATAATCGTCAGGATAAAGTAAAAACCCTGGATCTCTTTCTATCTTGATCAACGGTGTGGGGGGTAGGGCAGATTTTTCATTAAGGTTAGCCATACTAGCCCTGCGGCAGTCGTCTAGCAACGGCCTAGCAACAGTTTTGGCACTCAGGTCTTCCGATGGTTTTCTAGATCTAAAAAATGGCGAGTGCAACGACGAAGCTAACTTCTCCATTGGGGTTTGAAAGGTTGAGCCTGTAGACGCTCGTGGTAGCGATGAGGAGAGTCCCACCTTGTCTGTAGTATGCTCTCGGGTCACTGGTCCGGCGTCAACCGTATCGTTCTCACTAGACAAAGTTACTGTTGTATCTTTCTTATCCCAAATTGTGTTCAAACTAGTTGCCTGTCCTGATGCAAGAGACTGCAAGAACATGGAATGTCTTTGCTGTTGAAGAAAAAACTCATATTGAGACTCGCTTTTGTGGCTGTGCATGGTAGGGCGCTGACCCTGAGAGGCGTTCGAACCCTTGCCAGCTTCGCTCTTATCGTCAAACAACTTATTAACAGATATCGCAGCATGCCTCGATTTAGGCGACACTGGGGCTGAACGCGACTGTTGCCTAACACAGTTAACCGGTACCTGTAACTCGTACGATGAACTAGCTCTACCTCGCGTACCAGATTGGGTTTTGCCTGCGCCCTCCCTCTCGGGGGCCCCTCTTGACTCAGTCGCTCTGGGACCATCTGTTTGTCCCATATTTGGCGATGGAGGTGGGCTAGGCAACATTCGGCGTGTTCTGGGTTCAGGGGGACATAACTCGGTGATTTTTTCTCGAGTGCCTTCAGATATCTTACGAGGTGGAAGGATCGTAGTCTGGGAGAGAGGTTCTTGTCCTGGTATGGAGGGTAATCGACGGTGAAAGTGGGGGCTACCGCCGGGCGAGTCAGGGGGGTGTCTAGGACCAGTTTTTGAGTTTGCCTCAGGTTTTGCCGGCAGCGTTAAATTTTTTGGAAGCTGATCCGTTTCCTCCCAAACTGGACCCATTTTAGCAGTAGTAATTCCTATTTCGGGTTCGTCGTCAAAAACCAAAGTTACTGATGTCTCGGGATGAAGAGTGCTAACACGTCTGGATATTCTGGGCGGCCCTGGTGGTGGCTTTTGGGCCACTATATTCTCACACCTCCCCGCCCCTTGTGATGAATGGTCTTTCCCAAGTTCTTGATAAGCTTTCTGTGCCACGTGTGAAACATTAAATGGAGTTGACGGCTTCGAAGTATTTGGTATTTGTTTGTTCGGCATGGTGACAGTTGGGTGAGATTGAGAACCGCTAACGTTTAAATCTGTGTAACGTGAAAAGCTTGCATCGAGGTTTTCGCTTTGACGTTCTTTCTCAGATTCAGAACGTAAATTAAACGCATTAACACGGGTGTTAGAAAACTCCCTGTCCTTTTGTGAAACAATTAACTCACTGTTAGTCGCATTCGTTGAAGCTGCGCCTGAAGCTAGAGATGCTTTTTTGTCGTTTATTCTATTCGCGTTGTTGTTTTCTTCACTCCGCAGGGCCGCAATAAGATCTTCAGCTATGGCCGATCGATTGGAAGAGTTCAAAATTGGCGTTTTGTCCTCTCCAGGCTTCTGCTCCATTAGGTCCCCTTGTTCAGATTTGGTCAGGCTTTTCTCTTCTTTAATGACATAATCACGGTATTGGCTTTGTTTATTCTTCTTTACCTTTGGTTTGTTTTTAGTCTTTGTTTTCGCGTGGGTTTCTTGTATACCTTCAACGGTGAATGACTGTGAGGCGAGTCCGGGAGAGAATAAGCCCGCAGGCTGACTTCGTCCACTCGAGTGAACGGTTAAAATCAATCGGCTGGGGATTTGAATTAGACGAACCACGTCGTCTAAGCTAAAACCTTCCACACTGACACCGTTCACTTGTAATATCTCCTCACCGACCCTTAGTAACCCATTAATGTCAACCAAACTCCCGAGTGATATCCGTGAAATAAAAACTCCGCTCTTGCGATTATATCCATCTCCTTGGCGAATATAAAATCCTAGTGGTTCGGTTTTAGATTTTAATAATTCAACAGCTCTAGCACCTGGATTTTCCATTGAATCATAACGATGCGTCCTGTCTTTAACACTAGTTCTGTGCTGTACTTGGTCTCTGATCTTTAATAATTCCTTTCTAGTTTGTTTGGTTTCTTCTGCGCGCATCAGCGAATCGGAAGCCATGTCGACCGCCTGCAATTTGGCGATTATCGCAGCTGTAATAGTTTTCTTCTTGTTGGGTTGCTCCTTCAAATGATTGTGAAAATCTGTGCTTTGCGTTCCTTCAATAAAATTGAAATCGATCTCGTTAACATCTTGATACGATGAACTTGTAAGCGACGTCTGGGGTGCTGCATTAATCGAGCTCGCTTGATTCATACGCATATTTTTGCTTCCTGTCGAAATTGTTCTTCACATATTTATATTTCACTGCATTCGCTTGAAATCTGCACAGTTTTTCATTCCTCAAATAAAGACAGCCATGATTATCTAAATAAATAATCGCTTTGCAGCAAAATTTCGCGAAGTCTTTACGGCATAATTTTCTTGACCCAGGGGATTTGAATTACGACTTCTGTTTACACGCGAAGCGAGTTGAATGGCTGAGAAAGCGCTATTGTTAAACAAAATTTCCATAAGAAATCGATGTGAAATACATTTACATTTCGACAACACATCGTCTATTCTTCTTCCAATAGTTGTTAATCTTCTCAGTTAAATCTTTTCATCTCGGAATGGACGGAAGACATCAACAATTTCGCGACAGCTCAGTTCCGGATTTATATGCACGCTTGTTATATAATCCCTCACTTTTTGCAGTACTTCTCAGTGCTTTATAGAGCGCAAATGTAAACAATCTTAATCAAGCAACAAACCATTAAATACATAACTTTTTACCATTTCTGGAGAGACAACAAAGAGAGTTGAACAACCGAAAAAAATAAACCCGAACAAAATTATCGCAAAATAAAACAGCGAGCTAAATTGCATCTGCAGGTAAATTATATCATGTGTGGGCGACTGATTAATTTATAACGTAACGAAAATGTCAGAATTGGTTTGCCATAGCGATAGTCAAAACTCAACTCTATTTATCAACTTCATTGCCTTTTTATAACCCGTTAAAGGTCTTTACAAACAGGGATCCATTTTCTTTGCAGTTTAAAAAATGTTTTTAATTGGTCCAGTTAAATGGTATTTCATTGAGTTGCGTATTTCAATTATGGAAATTCCACTTTCGGCTCGATCAAAAGGTGAAACATTTAGATTTCTTACAGCATGGACTTTTTAAATATCATCAAAGACTTAAGGCACCGGGGTAACTGTAATTTAGGTGGAAACACAGAAAAAAAAATTTAAAAAAATAATGCCTTTGGAAACGCCAACTCGCTTTCTATCTAAGTTAAAGTTTCAAAACGCTTAAATCGTTACAACAGCTGCTTTACCCCGCGTCTTCAGTCAGTTTCTAACGATAAACAAACGCGAGTTTTTTTTCTTACTTAGTTGAAAGCAACAAACAAAATCATCACCTAAAAACATCGCGTATCTTTTAATAAGTGAAAAGGATATGGCTGGGGTAGCGTCGCGACTGAGAAGGGTTAGTTAGAGTAGGGGCTTGTGCAAAAAGAGTTTTTCTTTTTAAATCAGCGCTGCGTGTGTTCGTGAGATTACTAACACCAGTGCAGTGACCTATCCGGCCACATAACTTGAAATCACCTGTGCCTCTCAAGACGTGAGAGGTGAAATCTAAGACCGGTTTGACGTTGTGCTACAAACGTGCTAAGTCGACTTCGACACGCCTTCGCACGGCGTTAAAACCAACCTGCGCCATAGTCGGGTAGCACGACACGCTGACCCGTGTTACACGACTTTAACTCGAGCTAGTTGAGGTTTGATTCAGACGCCGCGGTTAACTCGCACCAGCGTTTGAAACGGGCCTAAGACTGAAAATGATTCAAGCCGCGTTTCTAAAATGCTTAATTACAAACCTATCATCGACCCAGTGAAAAAAGTTTGGTTTACTTGTTAAAATGGGTTCTAATATCGATTATTTGCTAGCCGGCGAGCCACAGGGGATCACTCGCCGACTCGTTCCGCGGTTCGCCGCTCGCTTTCTAGCCTCGGGAGAGCCGGCTCGCAGGCAAATTATTTGCTCATTTTTTAAAATCTTTTCGCAATTATTCAACCTTCACTAACTTTCGCATAGGTTTAATGTTGATTCATCATGTACGAACAGCTATTCAATTAATTTTCGTCACAGTTAACTAATAGATCATAACTACATGCAATGTGAAAAAAAAACAATAATTTTATCTAACTCTTTCACCTCATTTCCTGTGCAAATCATGTTTCAACTTATTCGTGTCTACGAGTCCGTAACACCACAACAGGAAGCCCGGGCAAGTTACCAAATACCACAGGAAGCCCGCAAAACTTCGGAACATTTTTGAGACTAACCAACAGCCGGCTAATAGACTTTCTAACAACCTATATTATGTAGTGTCAATTTACTATAAATTTTTTTACCTTTCTTCACCTTCCACGTCTAGTTGTTTCATCTTGTACAAAAGGCTATTCAATTAATTCTCATCATAGATAGTTCACTATACATGCAATGTGTAAAAATCAATTTTATCTAACTCTTTCACCTCATTTTCAGTGCAAATCATGTCTATGTAGCGAGTCCGTAACACCACAACAGGAAGCCCAGGCAAGCTACCAAATATCACAGGAAGCCCGCAAAACTTCGGATCATTTTTTAAATCAACCAACGGCCGGCCGATAGTCTTCCTAACCTTTAACAGTGTCAATTTACTATAAATTTCTTCACCTTCCACGTCTAGTAACAAAGCACTTAAAAGCGCTTTTAAAATGACAAGTTTATGTATCATGTCTCGCCAAGTTCATTCGTAATTACAGTATTACAATTCACTCATAGAAATAAAATAACAAAATCTCATTAACACACGAACGATATGTATTGCATTCTGATTCTTGACAACTTCGTACTTTCATAAAAAAACAGTAGACCCATTACAAAAATGGTTGTCAAACAGGATTAGGACTGGGAACAAGTGTATGTGAGGTCATCAAAGTTCGTTTTTCTCCAAAGTCTACTTGCTCTGCACAATCTTGTGTGTCAAAGTCATTCACCTCACTTGTACATGGGCAGCAGAAGCAAAATATATTTTTTTGGGGGGGGGGGAGGGGCACAAAGGACCTTGCAATTGGTCATTCAGTAAATCTAAAGTTCTTATTCAAATTTTTATGTTGTATGCAAAAGAACTATCGAGGGGGCCTTCCCCCCCCCC
>JAOBAT010103612.1:0-15528 GCA_026413305.1 Hydrozoanthus tunicans
CCCCCCCCCCCCCCCCCCCCCCCCCCCCCCCCCCCCCCCCCCCCCCCCCCCTCGACTTGGGACGGTTCGAGACGGTTACGATGTTGTCCCATTCTTTGTATGAAAATTGAGGCTTGTGATTACGGCACTTTGATGGTTCTCTTTCAATGAGAATTGTACGTGGTTATTGATTGTAGTGGTTCTGATGCAAGAACACAACAAGTGCCTTGTTTTGTACACGCAAGATCTCACAGAAGCGAATCAATAAACCAGACCAAGTTCAATTCACTGTTCTTAAGATGCAAAGCTATGTAGCTGTCAAGATCTGTCAATCTTTCACTTAAGATTAAAAAAAGCCGGTGTCTTGTTTATTGCCGCGAGACTTCACAAAGAGAGAAATCTTTAAAGATAACTGTAAGTTTTAAAGTGGTAATCACCAAACATATGGGAGACAACCTTTTCCGAATGTATAGTTAGTAAAACACCCGACAGTGTCTTCCTTCGCCGGGAGATAGGAAATTCAAACGCGTTCGCGCAACGTTCGCGCGTCCATCGGATGAGCGACTTCGTGGTGCATTGTGGGTACTTGGGATATTTCTATCATGGCGTCTAATAATGGAAGGTTGAGCCATAGAATGGGTGGAAACAGACCTTCTTTTCTTCTCTTTGCTCTCTGTATAATACTAGTCATTCTGTTGTATAGCTACTGGAGTCTGTCATCTAGAAACAGTCTACTTATTCAAGATGTAACTATTCTGCGTGCACGGTTGCGAACTGTAACTCACAACAAAATGCGAATGGACAAGAAAAACAAGCAACTTGCTTCAGATCTAACGCGAGTCCATGATGAAAGGAAGAGTCTAAAGGAAAAAGTCGAAGACCAGAAGCAGGAAAGAGTTCTTTCCAATGAGAAAGTTAAGAAAATACAGCTTGAGCTTAAGGACAAACAGCAAATGTTGGACAAGATGCAGAAAGAGGAAGTAAGTTTAAAGTTTCTAATTCTTCCGTTCAATGAATTTGTAGTTTTGTTTAGTTCTTGTTTGCCAGAAAACTTGAAACGTGTCAACAAAGTTTTGACTGGATTGATGTTTAGCTTTTTCTATGATGGTCGCAGTTATTTCGGTTTTAATATTTTAATATTTAAGATTTATGTGCCACGTGCGAAATAATATGTATGGAAGATTTGGAACAAAGTAACATTTGGGCAGATTTACTCTTTTATTGGTTTTAATTTCCGTTATAATATTTAACTGAATTAGAACGACGTTATGTGTGACTTTTGAGTATCTTGTTCATTCATTGATCCAGAAATCAACTAGATATATACTTGCCATATGTAATTTAACAACTTGTAAGTTGAGATGCATATGGAAAAATAATATTTTAGAGTACATTTATTTTCAACAGTTGTCAGGGTAATGTAAATCATGCAGTAACAATGCTTCAAATCTACATAGTTCTTTGAAATCTGAGACACAAGCCTCAAATGGAAAATATCGAATTTTGTTTTGAACATCTATATAGCTACTGGAAATTATTTTCAAATCTTTCAAAAGAAGTCAATAAAAAATTAATGTTTGTTGCCTTCAAGGTCCAGTATAGGAAAGAACTTCAGAATTTGAAGGAGAGCATAAACTCAACATCTAAAAAGTTCAAGTCTTTGAATGGTGAGTTTTGATAACAGCTGCTGATTAATACTTGCAATAAAACCGAAAAATATCATGAATTAAAATAAATAAATCATATTTATTTAAAGACGTTTCAGCCTTAGGCCAGTTTACAGTGATACAGCTGCTAGTAGTTGGAACTCTCTAGTTTTAACTAGTGAAAAAAATTAAAAACTTTTTTGAGTTTTTAATTTTTTAAAATGTTTTTTTTTCCATTTTAAAAAGTCTAGTTTACATGGCATATATTAGAATTAGGTGCTAATTGGCATATTTATTGAAAATAATATTTGAAAAAAGGTAGATTAACTGCCAGTGGCATAGCCAGGATCTAAAATTTAGAGGCCCGTTTTTGCTTAACATTGGTTAAGCAACTTTTCAATTTGTGTAAGGCCTGTAATTAAAATAGTTTTTCTCTTCTTTATACTTCCCTGTTAAAACTATTTGAAGACCCAGGCCTGCAGGCCTGTACAAGGTAGCTATGCCACTGACTGCTAAGAATCTATGCTATATCTTAAAAATTTATTAACTCCAGGTTTTATTGCTCAGCAATGCTCTTTATGCATGATGATATTACATATCCATCAAGATAAGGCCTGCATGGTAGCAATGCTATCATGTGAAATCGTTGACACTTTGGATTTAGTTTAACTGTTTAAACTTTTTTTTGTCTGGACAACGATAGTAAAAAAGTATATGGTCTTGTGTAAAAGAACGAAATTCGTCTTGACATTTGCTTATGTATTCTCCACACGCAGACCGAAATCCTAGGTATTTTAAAGTCAACAAATCATTATTTTATTGTCACAGTACCATATTAAACCACTGACAGTGACTTTGTGGTAAAGAAAATGTTTTAAAATCTAAAACATTAAAAGTTCAAAATATTTCTGAAAGACTTCTTTTGTGTTTGACCTTGGGAAAGACTGAATTAGCCTTAATCCTTCACCGTTCATTTTATCAAACTTTTAAAATAATTATGTTAAATAATTCTTCAGTCACTGTCTGCAAAATGTCATTGATCCGCGTAAACAACGCGTAAACAATGATATCTGCACTTCATTCATGCGTGTTTCTATTGGTCACTGAACTGAGCAGTTGTCATTTTCCACTTGTTTTATGTTTCTTACACTAGATGTCAAAACTGAAACAAGTAATTGCATTGATCCAAATAATTTATTTTATTAACTTATACATGTTTTTCAAGGGGGAAAGAGGCTTCTTATAACCTAGAAGGTTTAGGCAGGCAGAAGGGCTGGTCTTAATACAAATAATATATGTTTTTAAAGGGAGAAAGAGGCTTCTTAGAAACTGATAAGGTTTAGGCAGGGGGGCTGGTCTTGCTAGAAAGGAGGAGCTTGTTATCTTGTGGTTATGATATGAAGATCAGCCAGACAGTTTTTTTGCATTTTACTGTGTTGTTCAGCATTGTTTTTTATTATTTTGTGTTTTATTTGTAGAAAAAACAAGTCAAGTTGTAAAGTTGCTCAAAGAGTTTAAAGCAAAGCATAGTGAACTTCTGAAGAAAAACAAATTGCTTGAAATCCAATTGTAAGTTGAGTGTTTGTAAAGAAACCATTTATAATTTAATAAAACAATAGTTTTATTGTTACTATAATGAAATAA
Organism: Hydrozoanthus tunicans; assembly: GCA_026413305.1. Classification (NCBI taxonomy): domain Eukaryota; kingdom Metazoa; phylum Cnidaria; class Anthozoa; order Zoantharia; family Hydrozoanthidae; genus Hydrozoanthus; species Hydrozoanthus tunicans. The sequence continues at coordinate 3,270 of JAOBAT010103612.1, forward strand.
TGAAGATTCTCGGACTCAGGTTAAACTATTGAACTTTTAAAGGAACCCTTCCACTGTGTAACATTTATGTTCTCAAATAAAACTTTTTAAAATCTATGTCCATATCAGCAGTGCTCTCAAATTTGATAATATTCTGCACATATAACTAACTCCAAGCAACTGAATTTGATAACTTTTTTTGTTTGAATTTCCAGCATGCCACCATTTTGATTTGTGACGTAACTTGGTTGCAGTGCCAGTCTCCACTCGTGATAAAACAATAGCAATGCAGGAGAGGGGGTCTGGCACTGTAACCACGTTACATCATATTTCAAAATGGCGCACGCAGGAAATTCAAACTGTAAAACTGATGAAAACAAACTGCTTGGCATCAGTTTAATGCACAAAAATATCAAACTTGTGCTACTGATATGAACATCGACTTAACAAAAGTTTAATTTGTTGCAGTTGTTACATACTTTCCATTAACTTTTACTTAAAATTATTATTATTCCAAGAACGTTCAATGAATGGTATAAATAGCCATAGTTAATAGTTTGCTATAAATCATCTTGTATCCAACAATGAATGGAACAGATGTTTATTATATTTCTTGAGTTTTCAAATTAACCTATTCACTTGGTACTTGAAATACTTGGTACTTGAAAAACTAAAATTTTATCAGAACTATATTAGGATATAACTGAGACTGAGTGAACTGATCAGGACGCTAAGTTATATTTGAGGTTAACGTTGAAGGTTTAATAACAGTTGTTAGCAAATGTTATTAAGTTTTAATTATGTTGTGCATGTAACAGGAGTAAATACAAGAATGCCAAAAATGAGGTTCCACAAAAGAATAAAGATATTAAGCAGACAGGTGAGTAAAACAACTTAACTCATTTTTGTGAGAGCCTGATTAATTATAATTTAAGCATTTGATATATTAGTTTTTAACTACTAAATAGTTAACAATAAAAGTAATAAAAAAGTTCTTTGACTTCTCACCATATTTGTTTTTAACAGAAAAAAAAGTTTATCTTGGTTTTTAGCTGGTGGTGCAGTGGTTCAGTGGCTAGCATAATTTATTTCAAAGTGCATATAATGCTAACAATTTTTTTGGGATCATATAATTTTACATATACTTTAAAGCATTTTGCAATTTTTTTTTCAAATCACTTTTTTTTACACTGGCTCAAACTAGCAAAATTTCAGACACTGTGGTTCATGACTGTGTTTTCATGGGACTGGGTTATGACAATGAGATCTTTTCTAAACACAGAAGGCAAAAAAAACTGAGAACTGTATTGAGAAATTGGAATCTATCTTGAATAAAAAATCTCAGATTCATTAATGTCCATCTTTCCGTGTTTGATCCAGAGAAGTCCAGAAATGAAATGAATAAATAATTACCCCATATAAATCTTTGTAATTTTGGCTTGGAGCATAAAGTCTTGACCCAAGCCAAAATTACAAAGATTGGTATGGGGTATTTATATGTTCACCTGCTCACATCTCAGCTGCTTTTAAACCGATTTTCAAGAAATTTGAAATTTAAGCCTCTTTTCAGACGTTCTATACAAATTGGGAATCAAAATGTAATAAATGAAAAAAAGTTTTTGAGACGTCATCATTTCAGTACTCTATTATGATATCATGCATAAGGTCTACTCTAACACTTTGGTATTGGCAAATCTTAACATAAAATTGATATGAAGAAAAGGTTAATGTCTTTTAAACACGAGGTTCCAGTATAAAAGGGCTGAGCTCAGGGGTTTCACATGTTCAGTTGCCAATCATCTGCCGCCAAGCTAACATCTCTAAAGGTCCCTGATCTCTGCTAGCTGTGGCACGCTTTTTGATTCGCGTTTTATCTTATTTGCATTTAGATTAATTTTGCTATTTCAAAAGAAAGCAAACAATCTACAGTTGTGTATAACTCGCCTTGCCATGATGGTATTCGGCTGATTATAATTTTGTTAGTGTTACAACTATGAATATTAATTCGTGAAGTAAAGTTTTACCAATTAAATAATGAAAAATGCGAGCCTCGATCGACATTGTTTGTCTAATTTGGTCTTGCAAAGCATGTGCGAATTTCGAATTGCTCTGGCAATAATTTTGTATATCTTAATTCTTATCAGCAGCTTTTCACGACTTATGCCAATGACTTCATTTACTATTAAAAAAAATGAAACTGTTTCATGTGCAATTATGGTGTAAATAATAATAATGATAATAATATTGACGTGCTTGATGGGCGCATTTCAAAATCGCAATGCGCTAACAAAAAAAATCTTCAAATATCAAATATCTTTAGCTACAATAAAAATGTAAAAACAGATAAACTATAACTAGGTAAACACTACAGTTTCAAATTACTTTAGCTACAATAAAAATGTATAGACAGATATACTATAACTAGGTAAACACTACTGTTCATGAGTAAGATGACAGCGGAAAAGAAAAGTTTTAAGTGCAGTCTTAAAAGATGAAAGGGTCGATGCTGACTTAATATGCTCAGGTAAAGAGTTCCAAAGGTTTGGTGCAGAGAAGGAGAACGACCTCTCGCCATAGTAGATTGTGTTGGGACGGTTGGAGGTCTGTAACAAAGGTTTTTTCAGAAGAGCGAATGCCCTCGAATTGTTGAAAGTGGGTTGTCTCTTTAATCAATGGCTGCAATTACATTTTAAAATGTTTTCAAATATCATGAAAAGGGTCGAAAAAGGGGCGAGCCTAACCCTTTCACACTGGAACCTCATGTTTAAAAATGGTTTACTCAGTCATATATGCTTTACACATGTAATCTATATAAACATTCACAGGAAAAAAGAGCTTTAGACCTAGAAAAATAGGTCACACACTTGACTTGACCACACCACCTGCTTTAAAGCCCAGTGGTAGAGGGGAAAACAAGGAAAGAGAAGATACATCAAATGTTAAAGCAAACAGTTCTTTAGTCAAAAAGACAGTAAAAGCAGCAGAGAATGGCACGGCGAATAACACATTGAACCTTGGCAATAAATCAGTAGAAGCTAGTAACAACATCTCCAAAGTATCTGAAGATGAAAGTCCCTCTTCAAATAAGAGTTCAAGGAATGACACTTCTTTTCACACAAGTAATTCAACTGTGGGACAACCAAATGTTAGCGCATCTATTCCTACTATAGGTTTGAAGCTAACAAACCAGACAAAAACATTAAGCAACCTCAAGCCTAACTTCCCGGACAGACTCAATAGTTTTAGGGATAAAATCAAAGAAAGACTGGCCAAATTTAAACAACAGCATCAGTCCTTTGACAGAACTGCACACAGCAGCCAAGAAGAGCCTGATGTGTCGAAAGGAGGTGTGGAAAGATCCGGAGGACAAAGTAAAAACAGTTTACAACAAGAGATAATCCATAGACCTTTCCACGTGAATGTAAGTACAACAAAAGTATGATTTTGAGAGAGTACACAACAATTTTAAAGTTTACTTTTTATTTTTGTGGGAAGGTATGACTGAAAGAGGAGAAAGAGGAGGTGGACCAAAAAGAGCTCCGAGTCTTGGGGGAAAATTAGGTTGTTTGAGATTGAAATGTTAAACAGACAGGCAAAACCAACCTTAAAAATGTGAATATTTTGTAACTGTTGAACTTTAAAGTCAATTTAGAAAAACATAGATGATAGTATTGCTTTTTCGCCTGTGTGTGTGTGTGGGGGGGGGGAGGGGGGTGTTGTGAGTTCTTCTGTCACACCCCCCTCCCTACTACAGGCCTGACATTTGTTGCATGATTAAACATGTTCGGCATGATATCTTTTCAATCACCAGTACCTACTACAAGGCTGCTTCATAGAGTTAAATTAGAGAGAATTAAAATTACATGAGTGAAAGTAAAAGAAAAAATTAATCTAATGGAAGATAGTTGAAAAATGAAGAAGGCATTCATGAGTTGGTTGGTTAGTAAGTACAGTGCCCTGGTAAATATATCAACTAAAAGTCGATTTACAAATCAAAACTATTGTGATCTGATACTACTGTGAATCACTATTAATAAAAAATGTAATCAATTTCAACTATTTTTATTTAATTTGATATAATTGTATTATATTTTTGAGGGCCATTTGTTAGAAAACTTCATTAGGTTAATATGTTTACCACGTTTTAAACATGAGGAGGTTCTAATATAAGAGGATTAGGCCCGCCCCTTTTTTGAGTCTTTTCATGAAATTTGAATAAATTTTGAAATGTAATGGCAGCCGTTGATAAAAGAAACAACCCACTTTCAACAATTGGAGGTCATTTCTACCATAATCGTGAAACTGTTTCATTTTTTAAATTGTAAATGAAGTCATTGGCGTAATACTGTTCTACTAGTAGGCGTACGTCGTGAAAGGCTGCTGATAAGAATTAAGATATACGAAATTTATCGCCAGAGCAATTTGAAATTCTCGCGTGCTTCGTAAGACCAAATTAGACAAACAATGTTGATCGAAGCCTGCATTTTTTGGTTATTTTATTCGGTGAAACTTCGCTTCAGGAATGAAAATTCATAGTTGTAACACTAATAAAATTAAAATCAGCCGAATACTGTCATGGCAAGGCTCAGAAGCAAAATTTAGCTTTACACAACTGTAGAAATTGCAAGACTAATCTATATGCAAATAGAATGCGAATCAAAAAGCGCGCTACAGCTGGCAGAGACCTTAGTAGATGTTAACTCGATGGTGGATGATTGGCAACTGAATGTGTGAAGACCCTGGGCTCAGCCCTTTTATACTAGAACCTCGTGTTTAAGTTGGTTCTGGCTACCTACATTTCAGTCTCGGACAGCCAAATTTTCAAAATTTTGCCTGGGCAGGCATGTCCCCAGACCCCCTGTTAAATAACACATACAAAACAAAGAATAATGGGAGTAAATCAAACCAGATGAATGAATTCAGATGAAAAGTAAAACTCCCCTAAACTGGCTACTTGAAAAGTATAGGCCCTAGTTGGGAGAATTTACTTTGTCTGTGGAGCTGAAAGAATTAAAGTTATTGCATCGAGCTGCTTTTTATTTTCATATGATAGATTCCACATGATAAATAAGTCTAAATCATAACATCCTGTCCACAGTAGTAGATGTTTACATTTCTGTGCTTTATGTGCGAGTCAATTCCAACCGCGAGTATTCCCCCCCCGGCAAATCCTGGGGTTTGATAGGAGCTGAGTCCCGGGGAGCTGGTCATTTGGCAGCTAGCAGTGTCCCGGCCCATCGGGCATTTGCAAACCATAAAAAACTTGGCTCGTGACATCCTATTGTGATATCCAACGGTGCTCAGATGTCAAAAGCTTCAAGCACCGTAATTTTGGAATTGAAGAATATTTATCGACCATAAAATGATAAAAAACCTGTATTAAAAAGAATCTTTGTCCGTTGGAAGTAAATGTCTCATTTCGTGACTCTATCAGTTCACCATTAGACCATAGGACTGTTCAATTTTGACTCACGAGCATATAGTATATAGGCCACAAGAAGAAGGAACAAAGAACAGCCTCTGTAGAATACGTGATAGGAGAGTAAAGCACAGTATATGCACAATGTTCCGTTTAGTTTCTGTCCCGCTGTTTTATCCCGTTCTATTGAGCCGAAACAGTTACGTTTATTAAAGACTGATTGACAACTAAAATTTGTGTATATCGGTCTGATCGACTGGGGGCTAGGCACTTGACCATCATAGTAGGGACGGGGGGCAGGGCAATTGCTTACAAAAATTGCCCGCTGGACCAGGCTTTTGACGATTTTTTTCAAATGCCTGGGGTTTGTCCGGGGGAATGCTCGCGGCTGGTACTGGTGATTGACTCGCACATAAGTAATAGTACGGCAAACAGGAGTTGGCACTTTTGTTTTAATCTCTTAAATCGAGATTCCAAATCCCGGCCGGCTGACCAATCCATTTTCGGCGATTCAAAACCAACAAGATCACTCATTTTCAAACACACTTACAACTCGATCTTCTGTGATTTTTTTGTCTTACTTTATATTCTACTTCTGATGCCATGTAAACTTTGTCATTCCGACCTTGTTGAAAGCTAATTGCAAATAATGAAATGACCGTTGTAAATCTAAGTAAAGCGAAACAACTCCACTTGAACTGCAGATATTGCATACATGAATAACTTAGATATGCATGATGTTATGACGGGTGTAACTTTCGTCAAAACTTTTAAACTGAAGTGTTTCCTGTATCCTTCTCGTTAGAAAAAAATACCAAGTGAAGAACAAGATAAGGAGGAAGAAATGGAACAATGAGTCTATTTGAAAGTGAAAGTGAAGAAAGCGGGACGTCAGTTAGTGACTCTACTAGATAATTTAAACATTTAGTAACACAAGAACATACAATCAGTATAAAAATTTAGTATTTGCCAAAGTAACTGATATCCATTTTCGCGCACTCTGATTGGCTCCTGTATCATGTGATATCTAAGATTAGTGTCAAATTAGCAGGCGAATAACACTTCCGCGCGCTGTGATTGGTTCATCAAACACTGAATATCCTGTGCTGTTCACTTTGGTCACTCAACCATGAAAAATAACTTCCCGTTTTGCTTCAGTTTCGGAAGAAGAAATTCTTAATAAAAACGAAGAAGATCCTCTTTAAACCCATAGAAATGGAAAAAAAAAATTGTTTAATAGTAAGTTTTCTTCGTTTAATATCATCAGTACAGCTTTTTGCATTGTTTACCAGCTGGTGGCTGAGAAAAACTATCAACATTTTAAATTTGTTTAGAAACTTTTCTTTTAATGAATGGCCATGTAAACAAGAAGAAAAATGAAAATTGCTGTCAAATACTTAGTTTGTGGTAGCTGATTTGTTGAAGTTTAATTCATTTTTCTTATTTATTTGCTACATTATGTATACCTGCTGTTTCATTTCTCACACCAGTTTTTCTTGTTATTTTGACTTAACAAGATTCCTGAAAGAGAGTCTAGCTCTAGTGCATGCCCATTGTTGCTGTGAGTACTTTTAACGTAGGTTACAGGGCTTGAACTTGTCACCTGTAGGCGGCCAGTGCTACCAAGAAGTGAATGCTTGCTACTAGATTTTTAAAACTTATAGCAAGCTGGCCACTACCAAATTGTGTGGAATCTTTTTAACTAAGAGTTTTAAAATGTTTCTAACAAAACGATAAACAGTTTATCAGTTTTTTTGGACAAACTTCTGGAAACAAATGCATTAGACCCTTTTCCAGTTCCAGGTACCGCTGATAAAAATAGACTGTCGGCGCACGTTCTCAGGGTAAGCCTCGAACTGAACTAAAATCTTCACAAATTCCGGCAAGAAAAGGTGTTTTTCACAACTCAGTGTTTTGTTATATTTTAAAATTCAGTTCATCCACGTTGGAGTTTGTGAGTATCTTACATCAGTTCGAGGCTTACCCTGAGTACGTGCGCCGACAGTCTGTTTTTGTCAGCGGTACCTAGAACTGGAAAAGGGTCTTGTTTTTGCATACAGACGCTGTCGTAGTACGTATTTTAAACGTTCAAAATATTTATGGCTACTAAAACTTGCGAAGCGGCTACCAAAATTTTGTCTCTGGTGGGAAGCTGGCTACTTAAGAAAAGTTAGTTTCGAACCCTGGGTTTATAGGTAAAAAGAGTAGATGCTTTTAACTGCGATCATTATATGAAGTACATACTAAGTAAATTTGATAGCTCAAACTAATATGCAACTAGTTTTTTGATCAAGTAAGTTATTATGTATGCTGTATGATGTAAATAAACATGCTTTGTTGAAATGTTTTTGCTCCAAATCACAATTAGAGAATGCCTTTTAATATATAGATACTGATGAAATAACCGGATTTTTCCTTTTACTAAAACATCATCTTCAACCGCGCTCAGCAAAGATACTGTTTTAATCTTTCACGTGTGTAGATATCGGTGTCGCCATGGTTACAGACATTTTTATTTTCCAGGGTTTGTCCAGGTCCTTAAAAACCTTAAAAGTCCTTAATTTTCACTTTCCAAAATTTGAGGCCACAAAAGTCCTTAAATTTTACAAAAATCAGTCGTGGTCCTTAAAAAGTCCTTAAATTTTTGCTTTTTCACTGAAGTTGGCATTTTTTGTTTGAATCACGAGTCATGTGCTTAGCTTACAAATAAACTGTTTGTTGAGTTTGAATGAAGACTACACTGTTATGTTGTTATAAAAAGTGCACAGTAATAGTTCTGCTTACGTTATGCCAAATCAAACCTTTGCAGTTCTATAGACTTTAGTGTCAGGTCCGTGAGCAACAACAACTAAAACGTGCCTATAACTATGTAACTGTGTCAAGGAAAATCAATATTGTAAAAATTCGTGTTTTAGGTCAGTTCTGGTGGTTGATGTCCCATAGCTTAGGTTCTCAAAAACCAATAACCTTATTCTAAAAAGTCCTAAAAAGTCCTTAACCTTTACTTTGAGAAAAGCGGACGAACCCTGATTTTCTCATGCCGAAAGTATTTCTCACTAATTTACTTCGCTTACTCGTGAAAGAAACTCTCAGCACTCGAAGATAAAACTCGTATCTCCTAGCGGCCATGCCATATTCTCTATTTACACGTCTAAGAGGGTAGTTACATGAGCATTTAGTAGGGGCTTTGCGCAACGAAGACGAAAAAAAAAAACCCAAGTGAATACGATAGCTGCACGTTGGAATGCACCGTGCTGGTCACCTGCACGCTGTCGTCTTCAAAATTACGACTAGGAAAGCTTAATTTTGGAGTTTGGACGGATTTGATAAGGACCCTAAAAGGCACGCATGAATCAATAGAGGTTGATTTGATACCTTAACAGGTACGACAACATTTGGCCAAATAATTAATCTAAATTTGGCAAAAAAATAAATGAAGTTCTTATGTTATGTTTCCGACCCTCTAATTCTCGTATGACCTTTTTTACTTTTGAAAAAACGAAAAATTTCATCCTAAAAGTTACGCGAGGGTCTGATCATCAAAAAATTCTCAGACTTAGTACAAATTTTGAAAATTATAAAATTGACCCATCAAGTATCTTTCAAAATACCCCCATACTACACAGAATTGGCATTTCAGCAAGTATAATTTGCCAAAAGTTCCCTGAAAACGCATGCCCGAGGAGCCTCCTTGGAGGCGAATGCCATCGGCACTTGCTAAAATCAGCCTGCTCTCTCCCCCCCACCCTCCACCCAAAGACAAGACAAGACAGAATCTTTTATTATGTACTAAGGTTCATCGATTACAATCCTAATAACTTTCGATTTTTATAATCAATTGTTTGTTTGTATCGAAATTATCAATTGTATATTTGCATCGAAATTATCTTTCGACTTCATTTTCGCGAATAAAGTCTCGTATGTTTTGGTATACCGTAATAAGAAATGTGCTTCATCCTCAGTCTCCAATTTCCAGGTTTGGCATACTCGATCTTTTGGTTTTACATAAGGTCTTTGATGTCTCCCCTTTTCCATTCTAGTTCTTTGTTTTGTAAAGTTGGTTCTATGTTTAACATTGGCAATTTCGTCTAGATAATTTTCATTTAAATGTTCGATTAACTCTTAGCTTGTTGCTTTGATTGATATTTTTCTCTGATCGAGAAATATCTCGCTTAACCACTGCTGCATTACTCGAAGTCCAGTGGAAAAAAGGAAGAAAAAAATATTGACGTGCTTGAAGGGCGCATTCAAAAATCTCAATGCGCTAAAATTACATATGTAAATCTTTAGCTACCCGCAAAAAAGTAAAACTGACAAATAAACTACAACTAGCTAAACACTACTGTTCGTGAATCAGATGACAACGGAAAAGGTAAGGTTAAAAGTGCAGTCTTAAACGATGAAAGGGGCGACGCTGACTTAATATGCTCAGGTATGAATAGAGTTCCAAAATTTTGGTGCAGAGAAGGAGAACTCCCTCTCGCCATAATAGTTGTGTTAGGATGGTTGGAGGTCTGTGACAAAGATTTTTCAGAAGAGCAAAGTGTGCGAGTAGGACGGCGAAGTTTAAGTCAATCCGATAGGTAGTATGGAACTTGGTTGTGGAGCTAGGGTCTTGTAAGTAAGCTCTAGCTCTAGCTCCCACGATCAGTCGAGTCGCAGTGTTCTGCACTCTTTGTAGTTTAGCGAGTTGAGTAGACGGCAGGCCGTAGAGAAGACTGTTGCAACAGTCTTGCATTGCATTTACCAGCCGCTTGAGTGTATCAGATACTTCCGAATTCGTCCGATGGAGAAGAAGTCTTTCTTGCAGGTTTCATCACAGGTAGCCCAAGCTCAAAATTCGTATTGATTTACTAGAGATACGAGGAATCTCATAATAAAATTCAATAAAAGAACTCCCGTGTCGTCCTGTGGTTCTTATGTACGATCTGACGAATTTGGAGCGAGTGAAAGCGCTAGCGCTGCACCACGACGTCACAAGACGACACGGTGCCCGGGGGGCTGGGCATTTGAACAAAAGGGAGGGGTAGGGCTTGGCGTTTAACTGAAACAACGTAATTTTAAATTGCATCTCTTTGTTTTTCTATGATCAATTTAAGTGCCTTCAGAGTTTAAATTTGCTAACACATGAAATACTCAACATCCCTTTACGTTCGCACGTTATGCCCATTTCCTTTTCACAACAGATCTATGTTTAACAGGGGCGGGTATATTTGAACTCAAACTTTTCCACATAGCCGTGCATTTGAACTGCGATCGTGTCCCAGGGGCCGGGAATTTGACCAAAGTCCATATGCCCGCGGTTTGCTCGGGGAAATGTTGAAGTTTCGAATTGATCGATACATAAAGAAAAAGAAGAAAAGAAAAACTCACCATGAGCTTCCACCGGCTCTACTTATTTACAGAAAGATTCGATGAACAATTTCGAAAACGGTTTCCCAGAAGCGTCAATTCGACTTTCGATGAGAACTAAGGGGTTGGCGAGGTCTGGGTCCCAGAGCAGTCTCCCGCGACAACAAGCGTGTGCGGTTAGCGCCTGGTGGATCGAGCACGCTCAACATGGCAAGTTTTTAGGGTTTGTAACTTGTGATCACGCGAAGAGGGCGGTGTTGTTGTTGTGCTGTTAAATTTAAGGTGAAAGTCTACGAGCGACAGGAGTAAGATGAATGTCAAAGCAATAGGCAACCTAGAAACTAACTGTCGCTTCGCGGTGCTTCTCAATAAAATGAGCGACGACGAAGAAGAAAACGACCCGTCAAACCCAGCTACCAAAGGAAGCACAAAGACAAGCAACAATGCAAATAGCGATACTGCTGGAAAGTCGAAGAAAAAGAAGAAACGGAAAAAGAACAAAGGAAAAAGCGACCAGGTATTATATTTTTATAATTCTTGCCCTAGCACTCGATTGCTGATACGTTTATCTGTCACCTTTTCTTGCAATTTGATGTGTACGTCAACTAAATGAAGTTCGCGTCAAATAATTAAATTTTAACTTTTGACATTGGAGCTTTTGTCAAAGAATTTGCTTTGCAAAGTAGCCAGATATATTGTATAAAATGAATATTTTCATTGATAAGTATCTTTTATTTTAGTTGTTAACAGTCTAATGATTTGTAAATTGTGAAGTGCTTTCAGTCAAACCGAAAGTTTCCGGTCAACTCGAATGGGCTAAATGTTCGTATACTCATCCATACTTCATTTTGCATACGTAGTTATTTATTTTCAGGCCGAATTATCGGAGGTAAACCGCGCTTTACGAGCAACCAAAAATTCTCGAACTCACTGTTAGGGTTTGGAGTGATGGTTAGGGTTCGAGTGAGGGTTATATAGCCTTTAATTCCCGAAAAAGATTGGCGACCATAAACTGCAAAAAAGTGTGGAGTTTGGCGGCCATTACGGTGTGCATAATTAAGTATGGGTGAGTACAGAAATTGTACCCTTGAATTTTGTTCGCGAGTATCTGTTATTCAATTGTTCATGCTGCTGCAAGGTTGTTTATTGCCCAGTCTTCATTCAGTGCTGGTAATTGGTCTCACTCAGTTGACTTTGCCCTGAAACATAAACAAAAAAAACAAGGAAGTGATTCACATAAAACCTGAAGTCAGTGAAGAAATCTAACAAATAGTATGTAGGCTTTGACTGGTCAGCAAATGCTTTGTTTTCAAGGTTTTATTCTTTGTTTATACCATTAATGCTCCAATAAGGCCCCCCTAATAAGCCTCCTCTAACAAGGCCCCCCTCTCTAATAAGCTTCCTCATTGATAAGCTCCCTGTCTAGAGCTTCAAGTTTTAACTTTAAACCCCCCTGCCATTTAGCAGTTTTAATACTCAGTAAATTCATGCATTGACCGCATAAGAAAA